>SJYO01007492.1:71560484-71803401 GCA_006410555.1 Capra ibex | reverse complement strand
CCCCCACTCCCGCACAGCCTCGACCGGAGTAAGGCATGACCCAGGATGCACGTACGGCCTCTCCTAGGGGAGTAATACGTTTACCGGGGCCCACAAGGGTGTCTCCCTGTAGACGAGACACGGGACACCCGCCGTCGGTCGTCCGAAGTCTCTGTTCGGACCGAGGTCGCCGAGGGCGTCTGAGTCGGTCCTGGGGACGGGGTGGGGGAGGGGCAAAGAGTCGGGAGTTCCGGACTAGGAAGGTCAAGACGAGGGGTCAGGGGACTCCTCCGGACCTCCACTTCACCTCTTCCAACCCACTCACGACTCCCGTCCTTGTCTCCGGCTCTTCCCTTCTCCCCGACCCACCTCCCTTTCCTCGCTTCCCTCGTCAAAGACCCCGTCGACGATCCCTCTCCTTCCCTCTTCGAAGGTTGTTCGGGTAGACGGTCCTCTCCGGACCAGAGGTAACGGGGCGGTACGGGGGTGAGACCGTCCCCGTCAAATACAGGACTTCCGCCTCGGGTCAGGGGCCCTCCGTGTCCGCCCCCGTCTCTCCTACGGTCTCGAGTGTATCGGGTGCACAGGTCTTACCCACGGGTGCACGGGTGAAAAAAAAGAAGATAGACTTGAACCGAAACCTTCCTCAAATTTCCTAACCCCCTCCCTTTCGTTCCCTCTATCCTGTCATGTACTCCGGTCCTAGTCTCTGTCTCTTCGACCCTTTACGTTCTCCTACAACCCCTTCACCCCCTGTCGGTCCTGTGGTTCTTTTTCTCCGTCCTCCTCCACCGTCCCGTCACCGCCCACCCCCGTCACCACGTACGCCCTACAAACCCCAATAATGACTCGTGCCACTCAAAACGAGCGGCCCTCGCGTCCCGCCGGAGGCACCGGACCGTGAGCATTCTCCGTAGTAGTCTCTCGAGCCGCAGACACTAGAGGTCCAACATGACGGGCCGGAGACGTCTCGGGTGCTGCGCCATGGCACCGGTCCGACGTCCTTCTCTTTCCCGATCGGATCCACTCGGGTCGGGTTCGGACCCCGAGCGGACCTGGCGGGACGGGGCTTCCCGAGTAGGAGAGGGGTGTAGTCCCGGGTCCCCAGGGTGACCCTCGGTCGTGGGGAGGGAGGTGGGAGAGGACCCCGGGTCCCCCGGGAACTGCCCCTACTCCAGGGGCACGTCTGTGACGCTACAGTGTCGGAGGAGGCGACTCCGCCCCTCGGTGTTTCGTCCTGCTCTACCCCCTCTCGTCTTCCCCCTCGAAACGTCCTCGTCTACTTTAGAGGCTTCGACAAACGTCTGTTTACAGAGAGTATTATTATCCTTTCTTTTCCGTTTTTTTTTTTTTTTTCCGTCTGTCGTCCCTCTTTTCCTCTCCTTCTCCCCGCCCACACACCCGCGATCCTTTATATCCGGTAACGTCGAGTCTGTACTCGAGTGACCCCGGTCTCCCTTCGGGTTCCGCCCGCTTCCAGAGTGGGAGTGAGTGGTTCCCTCCCTACGTTCTTCGTCCCAGGACGGACGCGGGGTTCCTCGGGGAGTGGACGTCCTCGGAGCGGGCCGACACCGTCCGCATGGAGACACGAAGAGGTCAGGTCGGAAGAAGAGGGAGGACGGAGGTCCGAGAACAGGTGGGGAGTGTAAGACAGCCGAGAGCACCAGGGATGGGAGTCGAGGGAGGGTGACGGAGGGAGACAAGTCTCCGATAGCTAAGAAGAGTGAGGTATAGATAACTAGAGAGAGAGAGAGGGTCAAAGAAAGAGGAAGGTAGTAGTTATCTAGGCGGTCGGGGAGAGGAAGGAAGTAACTCTAACGAGGCATGTCTGTTTAAAGAGGATGGACGAGATTACGTGTCTTGGACGTCGTTTATCAGAGTTCGGGACCTATTGTCATTCTTATTTTTTTACGTATTAGGGAGGGGTACGAAAATGGTAATGTGACGAACTGTCGCTCGTCACACAAAAGTGTATAAGAGAGTAAACCAAGTTTTGAGTGTTTGTGAAAATATTTCGACGGTCTGGACGTCGATGATACGGATGAAATGTGTCACCATTTGATTCCGGGTCTCTCCACTTCACCGAAAGGACTCCAATGGATCGACCTTCCGTCGTCTCCGCGCAAGACTGAGGGGTAGGTAAGACGGTCCACCGGAAAGGTCTTCATAGAGATGAACGAAACCTTATTTCCTCCCAAGGGGGACAGGGGTGGAACTGTGTAATACAAACAAAGGCTTCACCGAGGTATCGCGAACAATTTACTTATTTATTCTCGAATCCGACTTTAATTTTACTTAGACACCGGTGTCTTGTCTGTGACGGACCCGTCCCCCGTTCTCTCCGCGACCTCGTTTCGGTTCGACCGTCCTTTGTGAACGTCCTGGATCTTCGACGATACAGGAGACAACCGAGAACGTCCCCCGAGACCTCGGAGGGTCGGGGGGGCGAACCGGACCGACGGACGTCGAGGAGAGCACCATAGACAGACAGATTTCGACAGGATGCATTTCCAGAAAACCAAAGGGAACTAAGGAACCCGAAGGGTAACCGGGAAACACTCGGTCAGACGTTGGGTCCTCCTTTCCGTCTCGACACCTCGAACCTGTCGTCATCTCTCGTTCGAGCCCCGTCCGTCTCTCTGGCTGAGTGTGTCTGCACCCTCTCCCCTCCTCTCGGGTCTCTTCCTTGCACCACCCCTTACTTTCCTACAACTCAGGTCATGAGAAACAACCACTCCCCTCCCTCCGGTTCTACCCTATCCGATCCGCGACCCGACGGGGTGAGTGGAAACTCCGGGACGGGGTACGGGTCACGGTCGGGTAGGAACCAGGTGACGTGCTAGGGGCTCATCAACTCGTCGTGCGTCCCCTCGTGCCGGGCGACAGGCCGGTGGTGCCAGACCAGCCGACCGAGGACCGACTTCGCCCAGACCCAGGGACAGTTTCGGTTTCAACCGTGTCCCAGTCCTCCACTCACTCCTCTCCCGACGTGTTCTTCGGCACGGAGGGTCCGAAGGCGAGGGTGGGGCGTCACCGGGCTCTCTCTCGGCGTCCGGTCCTTCGACCTGGGAGACCAGGGGTGGGGTACAGTCGGGGTTTGGGAAGGAGGTTCTTCGGTACACGACCGGGATCTAAGAAGGAAGGGAGGTGCCGGGTACCCTGACCCAAAGTCTTCGACTCCACGAGTCGTTCGTATCTTTCACCACGTCACAATACATTTCCGGAGTCTCTGGTCCGATCAGGTTCGGAGAGGAACAAGTCTGCTCCTGTGACTCCTCCCTCCTCTCAGTGAAAGGGTTCCCGTGGGTCGCTCAATTCCTGTCTCGTCCTACGTTTGGACTCGGATTCGGACCCGAGGAGGAGCTGGTGGAGCTGGTCCCGAGGGGGCAGGGGTATGGGTGTAGTGACCCACTGCTTGGGTCTCGTGTGCGGCGACGACTATGGTACCAACGGGCGTTAGGGACTCTACTTATAGGATGGTATAGGGGCGAACCTAGACACATGTACTCGGTTACATTCCCCTGTGCGCACACGTTGATGCGGTTGGCGTTAAGGGGGAACCTGCGTGGGCCGCTCATGTGTTACCGTGTAGGACACCCTATCAGTGTAGGTGGACATACACATATTTACTCGAAGGACCCACCGACCACCGTCTAGGGTCTGTTTCCTCGAGACTTGGGTGAAGGACATACAAATAGGCCAGAGGACACAAGTGGGGAACGGGGGCTCGAGACCTCCGTACTCACGTATGTGTGCTACCTGTGTGTCGTGTGCGGGTCGGAGGGCGGGGCACCCTCGACTGTCCCGGTGCACTGAAGCAAGGTGAGAGGGAGACCGACGGCCTCGATGTGTACCGACGGGCCGACCGTCGAGCCGGCCCTCGTAAACTAATCTCTTGACGTCTCATTAACGGAAATTAACGCCTCGGATTTACCTCGTCCCTTAACCTAAAGCCCAAAGAAGAGGGGAGACGGGCGGGTGGGGGGGGTGACGAGGGTGGGTGGGTGAGGTCGGTGGCGACCAGCCGTCAGGACCCGTGACGTGACACTGACAGTCGAAGGGCACGACCCGGGGTCCTCTACCTTCCCGACGCCCTGTCGGGTCGCTCTCCAGACCCCGAAGGGTGCGTGCAGGGGCTAGACAGTGTGAGCCATTGGGTTTAGTCAAAAGGGGGCCTTGAGACCCCTGAGGAGGGGGAGAAAGGGAGGGGTCGAAGGTTCAGAAAATCTCTGGTGTCAGAAGTCTAAGTTGAGAAAGGATTGGGTCGAAAGGTTTTAGAGAGACTAGGAGGTAGTGAGGATGACTCATACGTTTTCTTACCAGGGCGCGGGTAAGGTTCTGGAGGGACAATAAGTGGTCCTTGTCCTGAGAATAGAAGAGTAGGGAGGGAAGAAGAAAAACGAGGAGGTCGAGATAAAGAGTGGAAAGGTTTTGACGGAGTGGAAGGACGAAGAAGGTCTTTCAGGAGGATCTGACTAGAAAGTCAAGGGACCCGTTTGTGTCGAACAGGGTGGAAAGTCGGGACGACAGTGTCGAGATCGGTACCTTAAAAGAGAGGGTTCGATAGTCTCAGATTCAGGTACGAAAACAAACACCCATCTCCCGCTGACACCCACCGTCAGAAACGGGGGGGATGGACAAGGTAATCTTACCCTTGGAGAGGTGTTCCGGCTCCGGGTGTGACAGAGAAGAGAGACTTAGAGGGACCTGTAAACCGTAGGTGTAGCCAACCACGTATAGTTCCTCTGGTTCACTCTTTCCCCGTCTCGATCCTCACCTGACTACCGGTCGTATACTAAATAATACTGGCCCGTCGGAGAGAACCAATTCACACATTTAGGTCAAAAGACCCAGACGTCCCACAGTCCTTCAATCTTTGTCGTCGAGGGGTTGAGAGAACTAGACTGTAGGGTAGATATAGAAGATTCCCCTTTCCTTTTCCGAGTTGGTATAGAGGACCCTAATCCCACCGTCCACGACTATAGGACCCCCTCTCCACCCAGTCCACTCGTCGGGCATAATAATTAAGTCCGTAACGGGAGTAATAATAAGTTTAAATAAGTATAGTAACGCGTAAAGAGATCACGTCGATGTCCGACGTTTAGGAGGTGTGAGTGCAAAGAGGAAGGGTACCGGGGGCCTCGGGTTCAGTTCCCGAGCGGACACGTGGGACCGAGTCTCTACCCTAAATATAAGTGTCGAAAGGACGTACCCCGCTCCTGTGGGATCAGAGGACAACTTGAGGGGACTCCTGTCACTCTTCGACCAAGGAACAGGTGACCATCCAGTTCCTCCGTCGTTCTACCTCCGCCCTCCGGGATCCTCACATTCAGTCTCTACCCACCCACAGAGCGGTCTCCCTCACCACACTGGAACCGGAGCAGTGACGGGGAAGGGCCGGAGGAGGCACACGAGTGGATATGTCACTGTTCAGACCCGGTTCCTGACGTTTCAGGGAAACTTCTCATCTCCAAATCCTTTGTGAATCCAAACACATCGCGGAGACGGTGCGTGAAGGATGGTCACACTGACACCGGTTCAATAAGACTCGGAGTAAGAGAAATGACCACATGACCCCTTGTTACTGTGGATGGAGCCTGACGACCTCTCAATTTACCCTTCTCCACCTACTAAACGGACCATGGAAGGGACCGCACACGAGAGACTTACCATCGATACTTGAATAAATAGGACCCGTCAATCTATTAGTCTCCCTGCCTACCTTTGGACTCGACACTGTACTGTTTCTACTGTAGACAGTAAGACCCCAAAACTTTATGTCAAGGGAGAACCGCATCCGAACCAACTTCGTTAAATCAGACCTCTGTCCCCTTACCTTCCTTACTGAGGGTTCTCTCAGCTCTCCTTCTCTTTGTTTCCCAGAGTCCTCAAATTGAGTCACCTTTCCAGGACACCTAGGACTCGGACGTTTTCACTGTCCGTCACAACCGACTGGGGGTGTGTCGGAGACGTCGGTTCTGTCATAGATTCGGTGTCAGGTCTACGGGCACCCAACAGGACTGGACCTAGTGCTAATCCTCTTTCGGGATTCGGACGACGCGGTACCGGTTCCGGGTGAGTGAGAAGAAACGTGTGGGGTCCGAAGACAGGAACAGAGGTGTAGGAATATGTCCGGAAAGGACCCGTCTTGTGACGAGGGAGGGGAAGGGAACCTTAAGCTTATTAGTGGAGGGGACACTTCAGGAGGGACGAACGGGTTTACCGGAGTCTCGGGAGACATGGGTGAGGGGTGGAGACGATCACCCACTCAGGTTCGACGTGATGGGTGCGGACGGGACGGGTCCCTCTTGAGGAACGCAGACCTGACACAGTGAGTCTCGTAGACGGGGTAGTGGGTCGTGTCCCGGACTGACGGTCCGTGTGTTTCCACAACACTTATTCAGACAACTAACTACCTCACTCTTACTCGTTTACGGACTTATTTGTCAGGACGGGCACGTTGGGGTAGTCCCTTCCTCCGTCTATGGGGTAAAGAGGACCAGTCCGAGTATCTGACGCCGTTTCCGTCCGTCCCGTCCTCTCACCCTCCCGTCCTGTCCCAAGAGGGACGTCCGTCTCCTCATTCTCACGGCCCCCGTCCGGACCCCCCGAGGGACTTCGTCCCTTACACCCCGTCTCGACCCTACCCTTCCCCTTGTCTTGAGACCTTCCAAGACCACGTTACTACCCCCACTCACTTCTCCCCTATACCCTGACGACTCTTTTTTCGGATCTTTCACTCGTCTCTCTATTTCCGTAGTTGTCCGTGTTGTCCTTCTCCTCTCCAGCGAAATGTTGGCTTTTCCTCCATGAACCCATATACAGTTCTTCCGTGGTCCTTGACCATGGTCGTCGGAGTGTTCGTATGTGTGTTTAGTCTCTTGTGTGTGTACGGAAGCTTCAGGACCACCGGACCCAGAAGGTGACCGACACTGTACACTGTGTCTTGCCTCAGACGTAACCCTGACCGTCACCCGCACCCCCACTTTACGGTCGGGGTAACGGTGCAGATGTGCGATGAAGGTCCTTTATGACTTTTACGTCCCCTTACCAGAGTACACCCTACCCCTCGGTCCACCCTCCCCCTAGTTCTTCCCGGACTTGTGTTTGTCTTACGACTGCTGTCGGATCGGAGCCTTCGTTTTCGTCACGGGAGCTTATTCGTCGGAGAGGACGGACCGTCGAGGTCAGACCTCGTTGACGTTTCGGGGAACACACACAGGTTCACTTAAGGGAAGACGAAAGTCAGACGACGAAGGGACAGAAGTCTGGGACCGTCTACAACCACTCGAGAGTTCGTCGGCAACACTTCCGTCCGTCTCTTCTTCACACGACGTGTGCCCACGTGCCCTCGAGCGTGTGAGTGTCTGGTTGCCCCTCGGACCGTCCCCGTGACCACTGCGACCCTTCATCTCTGTTTCTGTCTGTGGGTGGGCCGCCTCCCTCTCTCTTTCCTCTTACCTCCTCTTCGTCCTTCTCTTCTTCTTCTCTAGAACCAACCTTTTTCGGGTCCTTTTTTCTTCTGTTCGCAGGTCCCGTCTCAGTGTCTCTCTGTTCGTGGTCGTTTCTAGATCACTATGTTTCTGGGTCCCTCGGTGTCTTTGGGTTCCGTCCGACTCCTACCGTCCGTCTACCCCTGCGTCCCTTTCTGTTCCTGTCGTCCCGTCCCTCCGCTACCACTCACACCAGTGTCCCCCGGTCCCGGAGTAGAGGTCTGACCAAGGTAGGAAATCTGTACAAGGGTGCTCCGACCCCGTAGAGTCTGAGGTCCACGGGGACGGGGTCGTAACAGTGATCCTGTCCTCTAAGGTTCCTCCGAGTCCGTCCCTAACGTCCGTCCACTTCTCGACTTGTCATACCCCTCCCGTTCCCCTTGTGTCTCCCTGGAACCCCTCTTTACTCTTCTCGTTTTCTCCCCACGGTATCCCGTTTCCGGCGACCCGAGGAGGGACTACAGGGGGGTCGGGAGGAAGGAAGGCTCAATTGGGACCCGGAGTGGTGGGATGGGGTGTCGAGTTTCGTGGGGACCGGAAGTAGAACCCTACTAAGGAGGGGAGAAGAAGGAGGGGTAACAAACTCGAAGAGCAAAATCGTGAATAGTGTCGGACGAAACCTAATTTTCAATGAGCACACACGCAAAGACGGAGAGGATGAGAGGACCCTCGGGGACCTCTTGTCTCTACGAACTTAAAAGGAAAGAACACGGAAGTCTCGATCGTTGTAAGGAATCATTACGGTTGAGGGCTAATCTTCTGAGATACATGACCCGCGGCGACGTGTACGGAGTCTCTGTGACAAGGGTCGGGTTACTTCCAATACCAGAGGTACAATCTCATTTCCCTTTATTCCCTCGCCGTCTCTACTCCTACTTGAGTCCTGAAAATCCGTCATATGAGGGACCCCGAAGGGACCACCAAGTCTACCATTTCCTAGACGGACGTTACACGTCTGGGACCAAGTTAGGGTCCCAGTCCTTCTAGGGGACCTCTTCTCTTACCGTTGGATGAGGTCATGAGAACGGACCTCTTAAGGTACCTGTCTCCTCGGACCACCCGATGTCAGGTACCCTGACGTTTCTCAGCCTGTTCTGACTTACTGATTGTGTGTGTGCGGGACGAGAACCATGGTACGACACGGTATTTTTATAGGTTCTTCGTAAAGGACTTACATACCCTGAGTACGGTGGGGGGTTGGGTGGGTGGTGTTGGTGGGGTCTCTTTAAGACCACGGGGGCTGGAGATGTGAGTACATGATAAGACTAGAGGCGAGATGTGAGTCTGGACGTGGAATTGACACAAATGGAGGGCCTTCCCGTTACGGGGGAGGAGTCTAGACCGGACATGAGACATTGGTGAGTCCGAAACGGGGTGAACGTCGGTGGTAGGTAGTCTCTTCCGAACCACATTCACAAGGACGCACTTGTCTCTCACCCAGGTTTCGGACCGTCCGGGTAATGGTCGTGGATCTCCAAAGTCAGTTAGCGTTTTGAGGTAGGCAATTCGGCGGTTGTGGGACGTCATCCTCAGCACCCCGAGTATGTCCGGGACGAATACCGCACGGTCAGTGACATGGTCCGTGGCGAGACTCTGATCAAATGAGTTACGGGGACTGTTGAAGTACACCATCCTTGGTAATAATCGGATTGTTCCCGTGTTCGAAGTTTCTCTATTCGTTGAAGGAAGGTCCGTGTGTCGACCCTTCTCAGACCCGGTCGTTCGTGTCACTCCCCGGTCCTGTGGGCCGAGGGAATCTTACGGCAGAGAGGTCGAACCAGAGAGTGATAGGGGACCCGGAGAGTCGAGTCTGAGACCGGTGACACGTCTGACCCCGGAGAGGCAGAGGGGAACCGTCCCAGGGGAGTGATCCTGTGGGAGAGGACAGAGAGTCGTGGTGCGGTGGGGAGGTAGGGGTGGGACTCGTAGGACCCCGCTGTGACGACAGGTCGGGTCGACCGAGAGGTGGAGGGAGGAGGCGTGTCGTGTCTTCTCCGGTGCACAGGGATGGAGACGCACACTTGTGTAAACGAGGGTGACCCACACAAGGGCCCTGACCCCTGGTCCGAAGGTGTTTCCGGACCACTTCTGTCACTCTAAAGGTAGGGAAATTTTTTTAAAAGAAAGACCGGTGGGGTACACCGTACACTCTAGAGCCAACAGACCGGTTCCTAGATTGAGACACGGGGGACGGAACCCTCGCTCCTCAGACTTGGTGACCTCTTCAGGAACTTAGGGTAAAATTTTTATAGATATAAACAAACAGACGTGACCACTCTAGATCAAGGGACTGGTCCCCAGCTCGGGTCCGGGGGACGTGACCCTCGAGCCCCAGAATCGGTGACCTAGTGGTCCCTTCAGGGACTTAGGGTAAAAACTGACTTTTGATCCTTCACTGGAGATGTAGATGGCGTCTCTCTGACCTTTACGACTGCCTAAGAGTCTGTGTCAACACATGAAGAACACGTGTGTACATGTTTATCCATGTATACAAGTGACCACGAGTGTGTGTGTGTGGAAGAACGTGGAGACGTAAGTTCGTGTGACGTGCCCACGGAAAGACGTGAGTACAGAACCGTGTATCTGGAACCACCAGTACAAGGACCTCGGAACGGGCGGTCCGGTCGACCCTTGGTCTCTCCCTCGACCCCGGTTCGTGTCCTCGGAGGTTCCTTCGGCCCGACGTCCTCTACCCCCACCACCTCCGGTTCGGGACAGAGGGGCCTAAATAGTTTGCTCGTCATTACTTGGGGGACCCGGCCTCGTCAGGGGTACGAGTGGTGAGGTCTAGTGACGACCAAGTTTCCCTTCGGAAACTAAACGTGGCTGTCGAAAGTCTACCTTGATTTAGAGAGGTGTGAGGTGAGAAGGAGGCCGGTGGGAGGGAGACGGGAGTGTAGAAACGAGAGGGGAGGAGGGAGTCTGAGAGAGGGGGAGGGGTCGGTAGGGGAGAGGGAGAGATACTTTTTATGTTGTCGGTCTCTCCCGGGGAGGGGAACCAACCTAAGAGAGTACCTCTTTTCTCCTAACGCTAAGAGACCCGATCCGGTCGTTTTCCCTCTCCTCTCTTCTTTCTCTCTAAACGTGAAAACTATCTCCGCTCTTCCGTCCCCCCTCTTCCCTCCTTCCCCCCAACGCCTCTCTCTTTTACGTTCGTTCTCGTTCGCGACCGCCCCGTTTCTGTACCTTGGATCGTCTTTTCTGTCTCTAGGACCGACGGGGTATCACCTCTGCATCTCCGTCTCTCTCTTCGTCCAAGTCCTGGGAACCTTCTCTTCAACGGTCCTCCCTTCATGGTGCGGTAGATCGACTGACCGTACCCCCCCACACCCAGACATCTGAGACGAAATATGTCCCGGGTCGGATCTTAGGTTCACAGGTTTACACTACACTGGGTCACTGATATTCGGGGAAGAACCTATTCAGTCCCCAGTCCCCAGTCTTTCGACGTGACTGAACGAAGGTCGTCTATTAGAGCCCGAACCGACACTCATCTCCAGACCACTATATCTATAGTCTTCCTACGGGGTACTGTTCAATGATTCGTAAGTTTCTGATAGTAGCGGGACTGGGACGACGGGTGGTCGTAAATGGTATGGTTTCATGAAACGGACGTGAAGTGTCAAACCTCATCTTTTCTGGGTCACCCGTCGTGCCCGGACTCCTTGTCTGCGGAGTTGAGGTTGAAGTGGGAGAAGGGTACAAACCAGGAAAGAGTGGGGTGTTCCAGTTTCGGTCTCCGTCTTCTTGGTCAAAGGGAAGGGAGGGAAGTTGGTCGAACCGGTTCGGTGGGACTACAGATAGAGGTTCCGACCCTAAACCATCCCTGTCGACTTCCCCTTAGAAAGGTCCCTGGTCTACCCGAAAATGTTCACCGGTGTTAGACCGGACCAAAGGAACGTAACTTGTCTGGTCTTTCTGACCGGCGTCCCGACCATAAGTACCGCTGTCCTGTGTCCTCAAATAACCAGACCCGGTCGTACAATCAGTGACGTTCTCCGTTCTTGTCTTGGAACTTTCTCCGGTCCCCTTGACCGGGTCGCGACGGACGGCCCTCCCTGTCGCATGTTACCCGGTGTTCAGTCCTCCGTCCCCGAAAGGCCCGAACTGAGGTGGGGTGGGTCGTCGTCCTGAAACCCCCCACCCCTCCTCCCCAGCGAAGGGAAGAGACCCAGAGTCGAGAAACATTGCTCGTCCCCCATTTCATGATCCGAGACTTTCTGGAGAGAACGATACTCCAAGATTCTAAGATGACGTAGGGGACGCGAAGACCCCGGAGTCCACCTGGAACGACTGTAAAGATTCCTGAGTCGGGTCACGAGGCCTGACACTCTCTCAGCCGTGTGGACCCCGGTAGGACCGGAAAGACAGGTCGTCCGTACACCTTCCTTCCGACGTTCAAATACTGTAGTTCTGTCGTCGACTCTTTCCGGTCAGAAACCAAGGGAAGGGACGGTCGTCCAAGTACCACCCTTTTCCTTTTCTTTCCTATTCTCCCGTCCGTTAGGACCCAGAGGTTTCACTGGACGGTCGGGTCTGGGTGAGTGTTCCTACAACTCGAGGACTTGATTTTTTCTGCCCGTCCACGCCGCCCCTTGTGAGGGGGTTGGGACGACATAAACCGACTGGTCGGGGGAGACGGGACGGTCGGACTCCGTGGACCCGGTCTGGACTAGACTGTTGAAATACGTTTATGCGGGACCGTCCCCTGGGACTCTTACAAGATACCCTTCCTGTTGTCGCAACGTTCGGGTTCACCCCAACCGACCTCGTCCATACTGTCCGCCCTCCTCTTTCACCCCTCCCACCGTCCCCACCACCTACCAGATGACTTTTTGACTTAAAGTTAGACCGAAGTCACCCGCTCCCTTCCCGTCACGTCCTCTCTCCTCCGTCCACCGGCTGTTCCTGAAACGAGTCTCTCTTCTGCCTCCCATTCTACCTCTTTCTGTCGTTTTCCGTCCCTCTCTCTCCCTTCGTCTTCTCTCTCGGCTTCTCCTGTCAGTGTTTCAGTCTCTTCCCTGTCTCCTGTTCTGTTTCTCTATCTTGTCTCTTTCTCTTACAAATTAATCTTTCTCTTAGACTTCCGACCACGACCTTTCCTGGAATTAGTGGTCAAGTCTTGGAAATCAAACTTCTTCGAACCCCAACCATTTTCCTTTTTCCATAGACCCCCTTCGTACGGGGGGTTTGAAGACCACCGTCGGAGGTTCAATGTCTCCCGAGGAGAGGGGTCCCAGTCCCACGTCGGGGTTTAGAGGAGAAGGACGCTACTACTACCCCCGTTCTACCGCCCCCCCACCACCACCAGTCCTTAGAAATGGACCCGTGGGACGGAAGGGATTTCCTTCAACCCCTTCGTCGTTCCCTCTTTGACCTCTTCGACCCTTTTGTGGTAAACATTCGCCCTTCACTCTCAGTCCTTTCCACATTACCTGGTAGACCCTCTCCTTTAGCCCCTACCTCTATCCTTTAGCCTCTTCCTCGCCCCCGTCGTCTCCGGGGACCCCCGACACGTCCGTCTACCCGCCCCTCTAGACCCCGCCTAATGGTGGGAGACCGGAGTTGACTTCCAGAACTCGTAAATCCAGTTTCATTTCCTCACTTTAGGAACTCTTTACCTTCCCTAAAACCTTTCCTAATCGGTTCCAGCCCCTCCTCCTCTCCTACTCCATCCGACCTAGACTCCATTAAGGATTCCGTCGAGTGTTTTCCGGGACCACAGATGGGTGTTTGGTTTCCCCCGGGCTCAGTCACGAGGGGGAGGGTATCCTCCGGGGTCTCCCGATCACGTATGAACAGGACCCGTCGTCACACGGGTGGTCCTCCCTTCGGTCGCACAGAGGACAGTCGGTGGATGGTTGGGGCCCCTTTGTTCTTCAGGTAGGACCCCAGACTGGGGTAAGGGAGGAGGGTGGTACTTGGTGAAGGGAGACCGAGGGGAAAGTCCGTCCCTCCGTGTCCCCGGGGATGTTCAAGGTGAGACTTTCGCGGGACCGAACGAAATTGTAAAAATCAATGGTACAATACTTATGCCGAAGTCTTATGTTAGACTCTCATCGCTCCTAACACGGGGACTCCGGGGGACCGGTCGAACTTCGGGTCCTTCTTTACGTCCGATCGGGGGTCTGTCTGAGGTATCTTCAGAGGGCCGTGAAAATCCTTGTCAGCGGTCTTACCTTCACTTTCACAATCAGTGAGTCAACGCAGGCTGAGCAACGCTGGTGGTACCTGACACTGGTGGTACCTGACATCGTAGGGTCCAAGGTACCTTAAGAGGTCTGTTCTTATGATCTTACTCGACGGTACGGCAAGAAATCCCCTAGAAGGACTGGGTCCCTAGTTTGGGTCCAGAGGACGTAACGTCCGTCTAAGAAAATGGTAGACTCGGTTGTTCAACGGTCTTATTTATCGGAATTGAGACTCTTTAGGTCTTTGCACTCCCGACCCCGTCGTCTTTCCTCCCGTAAGAGGAGAAATTGGCCTTTGGTTTTCTAGGTCTTCCTTTATACCCAGAAGACTCGGGGTCAAGTTAAGGACCCAACCTTTCTAGAGGACCTCTTCCCTATCCGATGGGTGAGGTCATAACTACCCAAGGGAACACCGAGCCTACCATTTCTTAGGCGGACGTTACACCCTCTAGACCCAAACTAGGGACCCATCCCCTCTAGGGGACCTCCTTCCTTCCGTACCGTTGGGTGAGGTCATAAGAACGGACCTCTTAGGGATACCTGTCTCCTCGGACCGCCCGATGACCCCCAGAGTTTCTGACTCACTGATTCGTGTCGTGTCTGTGGTCTGTCCTGGAGAACGTCTGTGAAGAGGTAACGATTCAAATTGCTGGAAACAATATAAAAACGTAGTTGAGTATGAGGTGGGTGGAGTTTTAATTTCTTATTTTTTCTTTCTTTCTTTATCGTCGTCCAGTCTAGGTCCACAATCTGGAATTAGTCCTTGGGAAGTCGTGTCCCCTGAGACGTCTAAGAGATCATGAAGGTCTGCCTGATGGACTGAGACTCTCGGTCCACTCGTTGATTGGACCCTCTCGTACCCCGAGACTGCTCACCGGAACTGGAACCGAGACCGAGACATGATCACGGAGACTCTTTCCGACGGAACCGTCTGTACGCAGTGTGGGTATTGTTTCCGCGTGGGGGTCCGAGGTAGTGACTTGGAAGGAATGTTTGGGGATCTTACCTGTAATTACTGACACCGAGGGTCCCCTCGTCTAAAAAAATTAAGTGTATTCTTGAAAGATCATCGTGAACCGTTACTCGAGGAACAGTGATCTTCATAAATTCTATTCCCACCTACTGATGGTCTGTCGTTACAAGGTCTCCTGAGACCTATTATAAATTCTAGGGAAAGTTAAGACCAAGAAATACTAAGATAAGTGTGTGGAGTATAGAATGGAACCTGTGTGTGGATAGTTTATTAGTTAAACATTGTCAAGTTAGTTCCACCTGAATTTACTAAGCGTCTTGAATTCAAATTTTCTTCCTTAAGATTTGTCTCGGTAAACGTCCCCCTTTTTTTTTTTTTGTCAAGTTTTTTTGGTAGATCCGACCGTCAGTTCCTAATTCGTTCTGAAACCAGGGTACCGTTTATTGGTACTTTGAAGTTACAAAGCACATCGAACTCTGGACGTCAAATAAGACATTGATTGATATGACATAAAATGAGAGCGAGGAAAAAGTGTACTTCTCTAACGTTTGAGGAATTTCACTGTGTATACTACAACCAACACAAACAGCGTCTTACACGAAACGTTTGTTATCCACGAGTTATTTACAAATAGTATACTAATGGACTTAATTACCTATTTCGTGGACGTGGGTCTCCTGCAGTTGAGTTAAGCTGTAAGTAAGTAAGTACATCGTTCGTAAAATCCTCACAGATGATGGTTGGCCGGGACCCGAGACCCTACGTTTCCCTTGTTCTGCTGTCCGGATAAGGACGGTGGCGGATCGAAGGTGAGCTCATAGGCCCGTTCTACCGTGCTACTCCCGGGACTACCTCCCTGCAGTTCCTTTCTCGAGATGTAGTCACTTACGAGGGGTACAGACTGAAGGTGGGACCAGACGGGAACCCGACTCTGGGGACAGAACAACGGGAAACAATCAAGAGTCAGGAAAGATGTAACATGACCAATTTGTAACATCTGGAACGAACCGTGTGCCATTCATAGGTCATTTGTGAGTAAATGACTAATCTTGACGGAACTCAGAACTCCTGTTCTACCTAAAGTTGTCGGTCTCTCGACCCCCTTCCCGTAAGGTCTGTTTTCCTTGTCGCACTCGGTTCAGTACCTCTGTATTTTCTGGTCGTTCGTCAACCTTCACCGCCCTTAAATTCGTCTATTTCTTTAATCTTGGTTCCAGTATAGAGATTTTTAATTTGTCAAAGAGGAAGACCCGTAAGGACAGAGACGGGAGGCCTTTGAAGATCCGACAAATCTTTCTGATCCCCGTACTGTACCTTTCTCCAGATCTAAGTCCTTCTGTCTTCATCGTCAACCCCGACTAGGTCCGACGTGTCTGAGTGGGGCACAGATGGACCACTCTAAACCCCTACCCGAATCTTCCTGGGTTTCCTGGTTCCACCGACAAACTTCCACCTACCACACACACTGTGACACGCGAGCCACACAGGAACTAACGTACGTGCACAGATCACTCGAACACACACAATCACGTGTAGATGTGTGTTCACAACCATGCATCGGTGGGTTTACCTCTTACCCCGTGAAAGACGGATATTGATCCTGTAAGCCCCGAAAAGGTTAATTAGAGGTAATTTTTCTAAAGGGCGTTTCCGCGAAGATCTCCGGGGTTCAACCCCAGTAGACCTAGTTAGGACGTATTTCATTTTCGTCGAGGTAGGCCGTCGAGTTAGCTAGATAGATTGAACCAAGTAAGATGTGCACGTTCCCCGTGCCTTACAATTAAACGACGTCCCTCGACTCCCTCGGGTCGTCACCTCCGAGACATTAATTGTCGACCTCCTCGTCCAGAGTTATACCACCGTAGGTTAACGTCGTCGGTCGTGTCCCCTCCCTCGTGGGTGTCCATCCAGAAGCACGACTACTTGTGACCAGAGAGACAGACGAGGACTAGAAAGAACAAGACGGGCTGAGTCAAACGGACGGTTTCCTTTGTGTTTACGGGGTTCTTGTCTCTTTGGGTCCTTTTGGTTTAGTAAGTAGGTTGTTGACAACCTTCAAATGTCTTACAACTGCCCTTCTGGACCACGACTGCTGGCTCCGTTCTGAGGTACCTCTCTAGAAGAGAAGATCCGGTACTAGTGGCCCCTGACGAGGGGTTTCGTACACCTTCGGTCTCGTCGAGAAACCAGAATAAGGGTACTTCCTCCGTCCTTAAATCGTCTTTCCCCTCTCGTGGGATGTACACGTCGGTGGGGTTGTAGATCGTCCAGTTGTGGACGAGGGTAAGTCACAGACGATGTTTAGAAAGTTTAAGGACAAGAGGTCCGTCAGAAGGGTCTCCCCAATACTTCTTTCATAACTAGAAGGAGAGAGTAGGAAAGGTTTGGTCGGGGAGACCGGACACGGGAGTAGTCGAAAAGGGTACACGAGCACGGGAAAAGTTGAAAAGACGATGTTTTAAAGATATTCTTAAAGTGACTGGACCTCTGTGGGTCGGGACGAGTGAACAGAGAGACAGGACGCAAGACACAGCCGGAGTCCTTTCGGGTCTACGGTCTCCTCTTCGGTCCTTATACGGACTGCCTACGTGTCTGGAGGTAAGTCTATGTCCTCTTTGGGACCTCTTTCGTCGGACGGAGAGGGAAGTACGAAAGAGAGACGTAGAGACTAAGAAAGAAAGGGAAAAACTAGAGGGACACAACGGGGGGTCCCTTTACCTCTCAACCTTCGTCCCCCTCAGGAGAGGAAGGAGGTGGAGACAACAGGGGTCAGAGACGTTATTGGATTACTAAAGAGTAAATCGACGGATCGGGAGCTACCCCTCTCCGCGGGAAACTAACGAACACTGTGGTTAGAGTGTTGTTTAAATCGTGGAGCAAAGGACCTGCTCGGTTATAAGGAGGAGCTAATAGAGGGACACTCCCCCTGTCCCACGGCACGTAAGGTTGCTCATCGAATACGGAACGGGCCCATAGTCTCAGTTAGTTCGAGTGTCGAGACCTTCCTTCCTACCTTCCCACCCCACCCTCTTCCAAGGGTACCCTCTTGTCCTCTCGAGGTTCTCGTTCTTTTTCTGTTCCTCCTACGACCTTTGGACCGAGAGACCACGTCGAATACACGTCGAAGAGACTCTACCCCTACCCTCACCACACTGGAACTGAGTCTACTAAGACCTTGAAGGAAGGATTCGGTGCGGACTCTGGGACCGTAAAGTAGGTCGGTGGGAGATCTAGAACCACACCCCGATTACCTTCCTCCTTTTCCTACGGGATCTCAGTGAGATAAAGTGGAACCTTACTTTGTTCCCTGTTTCTTAGTGAAGACCTGGGGTCCGGGGGGTGAGGTCGTAAGGAGTTGGGGAACACAGGGTACCTTTACTGAAAGGACTTGTTTTAGTAAACGAGGGCCGGCTCTAGACGGGGTGTACTGACTACTCCCCTCTACTTTTCTTTAAAGAGGTCGGGTTCTCCGTCACTCAACCTTCCTACCCCACCCTCTAAGAGACTTTCCTTAGATGCCTCTTCCTTCCCGTCCGACTTTAGTCTCGGCGCCCCCTGAAGACTGTCCTGGGGTCTTTTACCTAGTTTTCTCTTCGCCCCTCCCCTCAGTACTCCTTTATAACGAAGTCCCATTCTCCCTTTTGCTCCCCTCCGGTCTCTTGGTCCTCTTGGGGCGACCTCTGTCTCCCGGGGTTTGCATACGGGTGTCTTCACTCTCTCGGACACGATCCACCCGGTACACGTCCCCTTTCCTCACCCCACCCGCGCACACCGCCCCTCTACCTCTTCCGCCCCGTTTCCTGCTTCTACGGGTCCTGTACTCGGCGTTCCCCTGTCCTCATAGTCCGTCCTACGTCCTGTGGACGGTCCTCTCCGCCTTCCTCCACGGCTTCTTCTTCCTCCTTCCCCGACTAGCGGTCCTCCCTCTCGTCTACCAACGACAGTAATTTGCCTAAGGTCATTCAGGTCCTACGGAATCTGTCGTCTCTGTCCGAGCCCATTCGTCACCCTCCCCCCTTAGTTCCTCGTCTCGGAACCTCCTTCGGGGTGTGGCTGAACATGGTTAATGTGTAGATGGGTGTAGTTGGGAGGACTCAGGAGGAAGGTGTGATTGGAGTTCGTCCTTGGGGATTGGGTCGTAGTTGGGTTTGTAAGTATGGTTAGACTTGGACAGGATTGTTAGTAAGATTGGGGTATAGACTTGATCTTGTACTCGAAAATCTTCCATTGCGTAGAGTCTAAGGGAGTCCCAGACCAGTCGTCTTCACTAGTTGTCTACAAATAACTTATATCCTTGTGTCTTTGGTTTAGAAATGGGAGCGGGAATTGACGGCGGGGACAAAGTTCGGACTGGGGAGGACGGATGGCGTCACGGGACGACACGTGACCAGATGAGGTCCGGGGTCGAGAGTGAGAGAAGGATGGTGTTAGGATTTCCGGTACAAGAATTGATGTTAAAGTGAAGTAATTGATATTAGACGAAAGAAAAAAATAGAGGGAGGTGGAGACCCATCCACCAAGTTTAAGTAGACCCGTTAGTTCCCATCTCTGTTTATTTTCTGTCGTTGAGGTGGACCTCCGGTTTTGTTCCACCCTTCCATCGGGACTTAAGAGTCCAATTAGCACCTCCAAAAGAAGAGACGAACCTTGAAAGACGGGGGTCCCAGGATGTTTCACCCTACCTTGTGTTGACACTCCAAGATCGGTTTCCTCGGATTACGAACTCTGGGGTCCTTCTCACTCAGTCTAGACTTCTCCGTCGCACTCGTCTCTCTTTATACTGTCTCTTATTCACTTACCCGAGGTCCGGTCCTTCGTCTCTGGGATGTAGATAGAGGGCGAGTATCGAGGCTGGGACCCCAGTGCACGGTCCTGTGTCCCGTGTCCTTCGGAAGTACCCCACAGATACCCTTCGGAGTGTCGTCCCTTCCACGACCCTCCCACGGTCCTACGGGGTCTCTGAAACGGATAACCGGGGGACTGAGACCTTGTCCCTTGTCCAGGGAGACCAGATAGGAAGGAGGTTCCTCGTTCCGAAGGAGGTAGAGAGTCCTGGGCACCAGCGTCACGGACCCTCTCCTCGGCTCATGAGACGAGAACAACGTCGGTTTTGACTATTACCCCTTCACACTACCTACTCGACCCAAACCTGGGGGGTCGAGTCCCTCACCCTCCTACGTCAATCGGACAGTAAGAGGGGTCCCCTACTTCGTAGTCAGGGACTACAACAGACCCTACACGTGTGGAGATTCTACAGAGGGATTGGTTCTAAGGACCCTCTAGCCAGAGGTTGGTGAAGAACTGTCTTTCTGGAGACTGACTTTGTGGACGTGGTCGAGGGACCCGAGACGGCTTTCGGCCCACCCCTTGAGGCCACGCTCTTAGGGGCCGGGACCCACTCTGAGTCACGGAGGCCGGTCGACGGCGGAGACGCCCCCGGTGAAACTCCCTCCCTCACCTTTTCGGACGGAGACGTGCCGACCCCGGAGGTCCGTAAAGAGTCACTGTCGGTACCCGGAACCTTCGGACCCCGTCCCGTCCGTCCCTCCTCCCTCTCGCTACCATGTCTTATTATTACTTCCTAAAAATTATTGAGCAGTCGATACCACAGTCGAGTTGTCGTCACCGTCGTGTTGGGCAACCCTTTTGAAACACTCCTTAACACAAGGACCCTTCACCTCCTCAGTGTTCCCGACTCCCGCTCTTCGTAGGAGGAGTAGGGGCCGGCGTGTCTCGAAACTCAATCGTAGGTCGGTCACGTCACCATGTCCCACTTCCCGTTTGTCAGTGTTTCGGGGTCCGGACCGGGAGACCCTCGAAGGTGGGACCCGGTCTGGGTACCCAGTGTCGGTCCCGACTCCTGTCCTCGTCAGATACTACAGTGACGTCTCGCGTCCGTTCGGTGGGAGGTCCTTTTGTGTTCGGGGTCGAATTAAAGACTTCGGTTAGTCGACCTTCCGTTAATGTGTGAATAGTTTCCCGAGGAAGAGAAATGGATTATTAAGTGATTCCTTAATAAACTTCATCCTGACGGTAGTTTCTGTGACGACCGCTTTCGGGACCACTGGGAGAAGGGGAGTAAAAAGTCTACTCCTGTGCCTCCAGGTTTCTCCAACGTCTCTGTCAACCACCGACCCGTCCTGAGGAACTTTACTCTCTAGGCTCAGAGGTTTTTTATTTATACTAAGATATTTTTATCTTAAAGGCATATGAAAAGGTCCCGGTTGACGATGTCTCTCCCGTCGTGGGACCCTGAGGTCACACAGTTCCCTTTCCGAAAACTCTACCCTCGGTACCCCCTTGAACCCCGTTGGGTAGTATTGCTAATATACGGAAGACAAGAGGAGTCTAGTAAGATCCTTCAGAAGGACCTTCGTCACCGATACCCACACCCGACCCTTAACCTCTCTAAAGAGTTCGGGAACGTCACTATCCATGTTTTCCCAAATCACTGTATCTATCTCCCCTTATAAACTCCAGATATTTTACGGAACCTTTCCTTACTTTTCTACTCGCATGAATCTGTGTACACTTTCCGTGTCCCCGACTGCACACTCTCGAGTCTTGCCAAGGTCGGGAATCCTCCAGTTCCTGGGATTTTCAAATAACCGAGACTCGTCTGGTGGTTTCTGTTCCGTCCCAAAGGGGAGGTTCAGGTATCACCACTCGATCGACCCGAGGGGACCTTCGACCTTCGGGACCGTCAGACGTCTCTCGTGGGGTGTGAAAGGAGTTGGGATTTTAGGTCGTCTTCCCACCCACCCACAGTTTGGGAGTCAACGGAAGTGACATCCGGTGTCACGACCCCAACCCCCTGAGTGTACAGATAGGGTAGGTTAGGGTTCTCGGGACCCCTGGCGTTGTAGAGAAGTAGGGGTCTGCCCCGTGTGTTGTCAGTAAATCGGTCCCAAACTACCTACTTCTTTCTTCACGACCCCCGAAAACTACTCTTCTCTTTGTCCAGACCTTCGTCCCCCACCCCACACCGTTCCACTCCCGTGGAGGTGTGGGAACTTCTTCCGGTTCTGAGAAAATCTTTCTCTTTGATTTCGTGGGTTCCTCATCTGTACGCAAGGTCTACTCTTCAGGACTTTACTTTCGGTCGTCGGTCGGGGTGTCGGGGTTCGGGTCCGACGGTCGGGGAGGACGGGTCGGTTGGCAAGACGTTCTACATTTCACGATAGATTTGCACTACGTAATAATTGTGAAATCTTTAGTATAAAGTGTCAGCGGACCGACTTCGACCCTTTACTTAAGAAGAAGGACCAGAGACCGTCCCCTTACTAGAAACCTCGGTTTACACTGTCGTCACTGTACACTGATCCCCGGTTCTCTCCCGTCACTCCCCAGCTCTGGTACCCGCGGGTACGGGTCGTCCAGGACCCCCGAGAAGAAGGTGGACCTCGGAGTTTGATTTGTGAGATGGGGTCCGTTCCGTTAGTTCGACTGGGAAGGGAGAGGGTGAACTAGTTGGAAAGTCTAGTTGGTGAGACGGTCCTCAGGGACCGTCTTCCGTCTCGGACACTGGGTCGGGGAGTGGGGTCCTGTACGACTCGTGGAGGAGTCCACGTCCTCCCCAATGTCTCCCACCTCCTACGAGGTCAGGCTACTACTCCGTTCATGAGTCCTACCTGTGTGTCCCCGTCTAGATCTTCCTACTACCCGGGATTCAGTGGTGACGTCCCCGAAGTGCCTTGTTCTCCCGAGTGCCGTCCACCCCCTTCCCCACGCTCCTCCTCAAATCCTGCTCACAGGACCCACCCCACTCTCCGGAGGGCCGTCAGGGTCTCCACTTTTTCTCTCGGCACTACTGTTTGTCCCTCCACAAAGCGGGTTGACCCGACCTTCCTTTCCTCACCCGTCCTACTCCCCACCCTCCTCACACAGGACCCGTCTTCCCTCCTTCGTCCGTCACTCGACGTAGGACAGGAATAACCTCTTAGTGCCCGGTACTGTACCCCTCCCTCCTCCCCCTACTCCCCTTAGGACTGACGTTTCTGGTCGTGGATGAGTAGTCATTCTTTGGTCTCCTGGAGGGTTTCACTCACACCCTCCCCTCTTCTACAGTTTCACTGACGGTAAGGGGGTAGGGTCCTGGGTGGGACCAGAAGGAACTCCCACGACCCGAGGACGGGTACACGAGGTAATCGGTACGTGCTCCAAGCAGTAATCCGTGCCCCTTGTCTGTTTGACTAAAAGTTAATTTTGGAATAGATGCCCCACGTTTCTATATTTCCGCCCACCCCAACTAAGAAAAGATTCCGTCGGAAGTTATAAACGTCACGGACCTGCCTCTGTTTCCCTCCCACGGGTCCGTCGAGACCGCTGTATATTTAAGACGAGTATTAATGTACTGAAAGTTGTGGTACTATACGGTTATTTCATAAACGTCCCGTGTGTTTAATTACCGTACAACCGTAAGGGTTCTGTCACGAACCTGCCGGTCCCGTGGTCCTCCCCGACGGCGAGGGCGGATCCTCCAACCTCCTCGACTTCAACGACTGTGTCTGGGGGAGGAGCCAGGAAACAGTTTCAACTGGTGAGAAGTTCAGGGGGTCTGACCGGTCAAAGATAGAGAACCTTGGGGAGGGGGGGGGGGGGCGGGTCGAGACAATCCCGGTGTTTGCATTTCCTAAATTCAACACAAAGAAGGTCTTCCTTCACCTGTTCGCGGACTCCCCCACTCCGCTCTCCGCGACGTCACGACACTTGTCGACGACCCCTACTGTCGTTTACAGTCCGAGAGTGTCAAGTCCTTGCCAAGGGAGGGAGGGACTCACACCAGGCAAGGAGTCGAGGGACGAAGAAGTCCACCCGGTCGTTCTCTGAGGGTCGGAGAAGGGGGAGGGAGGAAGAGTAAGTAGTCTCCCTTTCCGTCTGCCGTGCCACCGTTCAGGAACCCCGAAACCAACGTGGTTCACGGTCGAGTCTCGGGGACAAAGTAGTCACCAGTTTGTCCCTATCACCTACCTGGTCCTTTCCCCCGTCGTCCTTCGAGGGAGACATATAGGCGGAGGGAGTATGGGGTGGAGGTGGGTGACAAATCCGTCATTTGAACAGTCGTGCTCCTTGAAGTAGAAGGGGTAGAGAGAGAGAGAGAGAGAGAGAGAGAGAGAGAGAGAGAGAGAGCAAAGTTATAAGGGACCGTGCCAGACGAGACGTCCTCACCTTTAAGTTATTTTATTTATAAACAACTTAACTTGTCTTACCTCCTTCTATCTACTTACTCCTTAAGAGTGTCGTCAAACCACCCTCGTCCAAAATCATCTCCCTCATCGTTTTTCACGTAGTCGACATTTAGTCTTCTTGACCGAACTTGAGGTCGAGACGGCAAATGTTGGTCCCTCTGCCACCACCTCGGTCGTGAGGACAGGTCCGGGGGTTTAGGAGTAGATGTCTCTCGTCCACAACCTGTCTTCTAGGCACTCTTCTGGAGGTTGGGACTCTACCATCCTCCTACCCCCCACCCGAGCTCTCGGTGGAATTCCTTTACAGTGCTCCTCGAGGACCGTACCCGGACCCAACCGGTAACCGTGTAACGAGTCGTGAGTCGTACGTCAAACCTTATTCGTTTTTAATATATTATCGTTATTGCTACAAAGGTTTCCGTAGGTGCCCGTTGAACAACCACTCTTTAGGACGACTATTGAAGACACCTTCTTAAAGACAGTTGAACTTCGACAGACGGGGACCAAAGTCGGAGTGAGTGGGAGTCGAGGTTAGGTAACGGTTGTGAAACTGTCAGGTACCCCAGTGTTTCTCGACCTGTACTGACCTACTCCCCACCTCCGACCACTAGTCCTTATGATAGTCTCCGCTATAGTGAATCTATCTATAGTGAATCTAAACTTTTTACCTTCCACAAATGTTCTAAACTTTTTACCCTGCACAAATGTTCCAACCACTAGTCCTTATGATAGTCTCCACTATAATGAATCTATAGTGAATCTAAACTTTTTACCCTCCACAAATGTTCGTCTAGGCTTTCTAGGCGACCTCTTCCCTATCCGACGGGTGAGGCCAAGAGAACACCGAGTCGACCATTTCTTGGGTGGACGTCACACCCTCTGGGCCCAAGCTAGGTACCCAACCCTTCTAGGGAACCTCTTCCCTTTCCGATGAGTGAGGTCATAAGACCCGGACCTCTTAAAGTACCTGACATATCACGTGCCCCAGTGTTTCTCATCCTGTGTTGATTCACTGAAAGTGACTTTTCATCTATTCTCCCCGTGATCCCACTCCCACCTCCTTAAGGAGGTCCGTCTTACATTTCCACTCGTTCCCGAGTCTCCGTTCCTAAAAACCACTTGAGACTAGACGTTCACCAGGAAAAAAAGAAAAACTGGTGTGACGTACTGACTTCCTAGAATCAAGGGACTGGTCCCTAACTTGGGTACGGGGGGACGTCACCTTTGTACCTGAGAATTGGTGACCTGGTGATCCCTTCAGGGAGACGTTCACCAGGACTACTCCTTCCCTCTGTTTCTCTCTTTCTCTTTACCCCGTTCCCTCCGTCCGACCCCGGTCTAGTATTTCTCTAAATGGACCCCCTGGTTCTGAAACCTAAAATTGGTCACCAACTCTCCTCGTTTACTTCTTAATCTATTTTATGAGACGGTCAGTATCCCCTCCCATCGTGTCGTCCCTCGACGTCGGGACAAGGACCTCTCTTTAATATTCCTACATTTTGGTTCTGTCATCTATTTCTCTTTACCTTGTCGAACCTTTATGTACCTTATGTCCCTCCTCGATCGTAGTTGTCCTGAATACCAACCCTTTTACACCATTGATTCCTTCCCCTTCCCTTTGGTACCAGTCGAACCCCTTGGTCTGTCGTCCACTCCCGTTAATACCCTTAGGACCACCACCACCACCCCTATCGGACCGTCGGGAGGTTCCAGTAAGATTCCTCTTACTTAGACTGGGACAACTACTACCCCTCGGTGACTTCCCACCTAAAATCCCTTCACTGAGGACGTAGGTGAGGTCCCCTTCTCATTCGTTCTCTCCTCTAACTCAATCCTCTTCCCTCCCTCTTCTCTCAGCCAGAGGTGAGATACAGGGAGGTTTCTCCTCTACTCGTCTTCAGTGCACCTCGCTGTCAGTGGGATCAACAACCGTAATAACACCGATACTAAACAAATGACCATCACAGTTATCAACACTCCTAATATGTTCCATACGTACGTACGAGTCGGCGAAGTCAGTACAGACTGAGAAATACTGGGAAACCTGATATCGGGGGGTTCGAAAAGACAGGAACCATAAGAGATCCGTTCTTATGACCTCGCCCAACGGTACGGGAGGAGGTCCCCTGGAAGGACTGGGTCTAGTTTGGACACAGAAGACGTGACGTCCGTCTAAGAAATGACGACTAGGTGGTCCCTTCGGGGACATACTTCATATGTGTGTCATTTATGAAATTTTATAATCAGTAACAACAATAAGGCAATTGTAGTCGAGACAGTAGGTACCTATAAACAACTCACCGGTACTTGCTTATTATCATCTTCGAGTAGCAGACACTGGCATCTACTGGTCTCGACTTTTGTCCTCGACTTTCGGTCCAAGAGTGTAGAGGGGACCGAAGTCCTTTCCGGCGCCCTTCCCCTCTTTCGTCTTATTCGTGTCCGTGCCCCACCTTCCTAGCTCTTCCGTGAATCACACACTCGCTTGAAATGTCGACGGTCCCCGACGGGTGCACGAGGAACGAGAGGTGAGCGGTCTCGGAAGGTAGTCGTCTTATCTACTCCTGTGAGAAGTCGGTTGTGACTTCCGACTCTCCTCCCTCGGAAACAAGACTCGTTGTCGCTCTTCTACAAGTAAGAGGGGTTGTTCCAAATACGACTTCGTCCTCTTTGCCTCCCGTCTGTACTGCTTCCTGAAGGACGAGAACTCAAAAGTTCTTAGTTCTTTTCCGTTCTAAAACCTTTTTCACATCGATCACTCTGACCCCTCTCTAGTTTACCCGTCGTCAATAGACTGACGTAAGAAGTCTTAGTGTCTTAAAATCTCGACCTTTTTTTGGGTATACTCGACTAGATTAGGTTAGGAGAATAAAGTGTCTACTTTTTGGATTCTGGGCTTCTTCACTTCACTTAGGAGGTTTCAGTTGTCGTTTCGGTCCTGTATTTGAGGCCAGAGAGGTCTGAGGATTAGTCCACGGCAGAGGTGGAGATGGGAGGGGTCAAGGGACGGTGGTATTTCTAAGGAACTCGTGACTTGTGAGACATGACGTGACGACTCACCGGAGAGTTCTAAATTCACTCAGGAACAAAAGTATTCGTTATAAGAAGACATAAAGACACCCGGAGGTTCAGGAGATAGACCATAAAGACTGAAGACCGTTTTCGGACCCTACCTCCCTCGACCCTGACTGGGAGACAAGAGTGGTCCTCCGACGGTCACGGAACCTCCCGTCACGATGTCGGACTCCACGTCTTTGTGTACTCGCCACGCCTTCAGGAATTTTGAGTCCTTAGGGACCAGCTTACAAGATCTTTGCGAGAGGTTGGTAAGTGTGTGTGTCTGTCAGGGGGGTGGGTCATAGGTGGAGGTCTGTGACTAAACACCGAAATTTGGACTTTTTGACGGTTCGGGAACCAGAAGTAGGTCCCTAAAGATCCTTAATAAGTGGCCGTGAACTCTGGCCAAGTCAGGTGTATTCGGCACCTGAGGCTGGGACCCAGTGTTCGTTCGTCACTGACGACACTAGAGCCGTAGTAGTTGGAGTAGAGGAATCCGGAAGACGAGTGGCTGGGACGTTAAAGGGGTCCGTGAGTAGGGTCCGTAAAAGAAGAGAGAATCGAGTATTGTCCATGGCACTTGTGAGGTGGACGAATCCAGAGTTAGGCTAGGGAGGGAGAGGTACGGTTGAGGGAACCAACTTCAGAAACAGAAACGAGGGGTCCTGATAACGTTATTGGAGGATTAACCGAGGCGACGAAGGTCGAACGAGGGGAATTTAGACAAGAGGTGTGTCAACGATCTTACTAGAAAGGTCTTCTGTTTAGACCATAGTAGTGGGACACATTTGGGGAAGTCACTGAGGGGTCACTGAAGTCTACTTCAAGTTTAATCCAATCCAGGACGGACTGGATCGACGATGAATGAAATCGGAGTAGAGGACGAGAGAGGTTGCACGTGAAGTGAAAGATCTTTAGAGTCTACCGTCTCCAAAGACGTGTAACTCGACGGAGGGTGAGGTCGGACGGTGGAAACGTGTGAGGGGAGGGGATGTGGTGAACGGAGTGAGAAGCCGTTGGAAGTCCTCCGTCAAGTCCGAAGTACGGGGGTCCTTGAATGAGATTGAGGAGTCGGACCCGGATCTGGGGTGGGGCTCGAGGGTATAACGAACACGTAGTATACTGAGGTACTTCGTGACTTCAGATTCGAGGAACTCCTATGACATAAAATTAAATAAAATTACTTGAAAATAAGAAGTCAATAATCCACATGACAAAATATCAACAGTCAAAGAAACCCGACCAACTACAATAGAAAGTCTGGAAGAGACGACATAAATAAATAAATGAAATAAAAACTGACACGACTCAGAAGTAACGACACACCCGAAAAAAGATCGACACCTCTCACCCCCGATGAGAGATTAACACCACGCACCAGAAGAGTAACCCTACCGAAGAGAACAACGTCTCGTCTCGGGATCTCGGACACCCGAACGAGGCGTCGTACACTCTAGAAGGGCCTGGTCCCTAGCTTGAGGATAGGGGACGTAGTCGTTCATCTAAGAATTGGTGAATTGGTGGTCCCTTCAGGTTCCTACGACACAAAAAATCAAGTAGGATTGATACTAGTACCTTCAGACCGAGAGTCTACGAGTTGATTGTCGACAATTTAAGTTTTCCATTCAAAGAAGAGGGAAAGGTGAGGGGTGTGGTGGGACAGGATGTTTATAAAATAAGTAAGAAGGGGTAGGGAACGATTAGGTTCACAAAGAAGGAGAGTTCACGTTGGGCTTCCAGGGGAGGAGATCCTTCGGAAAGACCTCCTCAGGGTGGACTGACGAAACGAAGAGAACCATAGAGCCTTGAGTCGAACCCGGTGTGGGAAATTGTAGAAAGGGAATGGAAGATGAAGAGGGAATTTTCATTCGAGATGGGGAAGGTTCGACCTGACGAACAAGAAGGAGTGTCAAATTGTGAAATGTGCGAGAACCGGTTGTAGTATGATAAAGAATCGGAACGTTGAGGGGAGGTCGACTCCCACCGTTCCTGTAACTCGGGACGGACACCGTCGTGGGCCGGTGTTTAAAGGCTGTTGTCCATGAACCGACGTCAACAGTTCCCGGACACAACTTGACGGTTGAACATACAAAATACAATAAAAACATACACCCGTTTCCACGTGCAAGGGAAAAGGAAGCCTCCACAAAACGAAGTGGAGGGGCACAGGGTCAAACCTGTCGTAGAGACTCTAGGAGGGGTGAAACTACGAGACACTACGACCTCGACACTCAAGTGACTTCCGTCCTTGATCTAGATAAAGAAGACGGTATCGAAGTCGTGGTACTTCCGAGTTTTTTTAGGACGACTTACTTTCGTAGGAACCCAGAAAAAGAGGAGGAAAAAGGACAATTCCCTCCGTCATACCGTGTAGACGAGTTGTACAACTGAATCATTACCTGAGACGACGAATTGGACCCCGTCGACCGAACGGAAGAGACACGGAGTCAAAGGGGTGAACATTTTGTCTCTATTATAATCATGAAGGAATATCCATCATTAGGGTTCCATTCGACAACAATAATAGTAGTAGTAGTGGCAATAAAGATAATAGGAATGGGATAGGAAGAAGGAAGGTAGGGTTGTAAAAAAAAACATATAGAGTGGGAGAAATTAACAAACCAATGATAACAATCACAACAGGTGAACGATTCAGCACAGGTCGAGAAACATTGGGGTACCGGATGTCGTGTTGTCAGGGAGTGATGGAGGACCTTAAACGGGTTCAAATTCAGGTAACTCAACCTATGATATCCAGAGTAGTTGTGGTCTCCTTGGGTTCCTGACAACTAGGTCCTTCAGTTTTCTTAGAACGAAATTCGGTTTGTGAACTCAAGGTCTCTAGAGGACCTTCATTCTCTTACTACTACGTTCTGTTCTTTTCCCCTGCCCAGTCCCGGTCTCCCCTCGTCGTCCTCTCTTTCAGGACCCGTGTCCGGTCCTGTGACCGCATTGGTCTCGTCTAATAAAAGACACCCTTTGTCTGACACCTTTCGAGGTTCTTTATTCCCCTCCTCCGTACCTAATACTCTGTAAAGTGTTCTCTGGGTTTGAGACCGTGGTCTCGGGAAGGGACGCACCCAGTCTCGTCCAATATTAGTCGTACCGACTCGGAAACCGTCGGGGCCCCTCCCACACGTGTGACCTGTCCCCTGAACACTTGAACCAAGACCGGGGTCGAGGTAAGAATCTTATTACTACGTTGGACTCCGTTCCGAGTGTAGAAACTCGGAGTCAGTCGGACTGCTATTTTGTCCCTATTGTCTTGCTACAACCGTCTCGACAAAACTCCTAATTTACACGAGACATTTACTATTTCGTGGTGGGTGGATAGTCGGTAGTAAAAATAATTCCGACATAGATGTACCGGATCAGTAGGTCTTTTACATGGACTATTGACTCCGAGTTCATGGAAAAATTCGGAGTAAATAAATCCGGTTTATCCAAGAGTCAATAGTCCTCTGTCTTCTAGGAGCCGCTTGTAAATGTTGAGCAGACGGGTCGGACTGGAAAGGGACTTGGGGGTAAGGGATGGGGCCTGGGGAGGGGTCAGTCCATGTCCCCGGGAACAGTCGTGAAAGGTGTGTATAATAATGTCGACAGTCGGACACAACAAGAGTAGGTGACCGGTTTCCTCGACTCAGAAGGAGTATGGGAGGGACCACGGATGCGGTCACGGACAGTGTTTCGTTCGTAAGTTGGGACTAAAAGAAAAAAGTCTAAAAAATTAAAAATTTTAAAACTAACCTCATATCAACGAAATGTCACAATGTTTCATTTTACAAATGAAACGACATGTCGTTTCATTTAGTCGATATGGATATAGTCTATATGTATATAGGAGAGAAAAAACTTAAATGAAGGGAATATCCGAGTTGTAACTAAAGAACTTACTCATTTATTTACCCCTGTGTCTTAAGAATAACTCCGATACGATGTTAGCAGAAACGTCGAAGATTGGGAGTCGAGAAGAGAGACCTCAGTGTATTTTGCTTAGACTAAGAGAAGGTATACTGTCAGGAAATTCGTGCACTTCTCAATACCGTACGAGGTCTCAGAGGAGAAGAGTCCTGGTTTGTAGGGGTCAAAGAATTTGACGATAAAGGAGAGGTGCCCGTAGTCGTATGTTTACCCGATGTAAAAGAGGGGAAAATTTTGAGAAACCTAGGGTGTGTGTCGAGGGAAAAAGACGAGAGGAAATCCCATGGATATTACGTGTGAAGAGGGTGAGACAGTGTTTGAGTGTAGTCTTGACAAGACCAGTTCCAGTGGTCGTTGGAGGTTCAACGATGTAGGTTGTAAATAGAAGGAGAATCGGGAATAGAACGAACTACCTAGTCGTCGTTAATAATGTCAGTCGTTAGGGAGGGAATCCAACGTCTTGGGGTGTGAGAGGACCAAGGGAAGGACAAGGGACCGGGGTAGGTATCGGAGGAACCGATCATTGAGGAGTAGAGAGTGACCCTCAGTGGTTTCAAGGGTGCCCACACAGGAACCGACAGAAGGGTGAGGTAAGTGGAGGGAGTCACTTAAGTAGGTCAATATATTAAATTTTATGGTAGAGATGTGACCATAAGATCGTCAAGACGGGTCGAGACTAGAGAGGAAGTGTGAGGTCGGTGTGGACAGTTTAGACGAATAAATTGTAGAGGTTGACCTACACATTAACCGTAGAGTCTGAAGTGTACAGGTTCTGACTCGAGGACTAGAAGGTGAGGGTTTGGGCTAGGAGAGTCATTTACTGTTGAAGTAAGGAGACCCAAGAGTTCTGTTTGAAGTCTCAGTGGGACGTGAGACGAGGAAGAGAGAGGGGGACGTGGGTTAGGTCGGTGCTTAGGACGATTAAGGTCTCTTCCCGGTGAGGTGCTCCGGAGGCGACCATGGTGTCAACGGGTTCGGTAGTAGAACACAGACCTAATGACGCTATCGGAGGACTTCCCAGAGGACGGAGGTGGGAAAGGAGTGTATCACTTCTTCACTTCAGCGAGTCAGCACAGGTTGAGAAACGCTGGGGCACCTGACATCGGAAGGTCCGAGGAGACAGGTACCCTAAAAGGTCCGTTATATGACCTCACCTAACGGTAAAGGAAGAGGTGAGGAGTGTATCACTGGGACAACTTTGTCTTTAATATAGTACAGTGAAGTCGGGTTTTGGACGGTGACTGAAAGGTAGAATAAGTTTCATTCTTGGGTTTAGGAACCCTAAGGAAGTTCCAAGAACAGGACATTATTGGACAGACCAGAAACAGAACCCAAGGACCCTGTCCCTAAGATTTAAGAACCCTAAAGGGGTTTACTATCCTCTCAGAAACAATAAGTATCACCCGTAAACCTGGGATGGACCGAAATACGACTACTTCACTGACTAAGACCTACCCCGACCAGAACGACCTTTCTGGTTGGTGCACCCCGAAACCCGACCCCGAAACCCGGTGACTATAGTCGGTCTGGACTGGACGAGTGGAGGTTCCTCTCCCACTCCGATCTCTGACCTCGTTATCATTTGTTTGTTTGTTTGTTTTTTGAGACCCGTGACCCCTCGAAGGACCAACCCCTTATGGAACTACCCTCCCACAGGATAGAAGACGGTCCTCCCACTACCGGAGTAAGGTGTCGACCTTCTGTGTCCAGACGTGGACCCTGGGAGAGTCCGGAACGGGGCACACAGAGAAGGAAACCAACCGGGACTAAACATAGGAAATTTTTATTTTGACCCCTGAAGGGACCACCAGGTCATCAATTCTGAGGTGTCCAGGTGACGTCCCCCACGTCCAAACTAGGGAACAGATCCTTGATTCGCGGATGGACGACACCGGTTATTCATTTGTTTTGGGGTTTGAGATTGATTCATACCGTGAAAGAACTTAAGACACTCGAGATAGTTTAATAACTTTGACTTCCTCGACACCCTTGGGGACTTAAATATCGGTCAACCAGTTTTCATACCCGCAAGATAGTGAAAAAAATCTAGACAGAGTTAATAGTGGAAGACTCATTCAAGAAGGCAATTTTAAGATGAATTTAAACGTGGTGATCGGGTCGTGTAAGACCTAAGGGAAAGAGAACGAAATAATAGGGGTATCGTGTATAGTTATAGATTGAATGTTACATAAAATGGATGATTGAATAAATAACAGAGAGAAGGATGTACTTGGAATATTTTCGGGACTTCTGTCCTTAAAAACGGAGACGACACAAGTAACGACATAGGAGTGGGAAATCTTTTTCACGAACCATGAAATTTTTGTGACTTACCTATTTACTTAGACAATACTGAAGATCTTCGAAATGGTGACAGGGAATCCCTTCGGGTCATACAGGTGAAGGATGATTCACCCACAGGTCTTTCCTACCTTCGAGAAGACCGTACCTGAAGGGTCACGTACGTCTCCTGACAGGGGAGGAGGTGCCTTCTACACTGTCATTCGGGACTTCGTCATCCGACCCCATAATGGAGGGACGGAAAGTTCCGTCCGTCTTCACCCAAATAGAGGACAAGACGGTGAAAAAAAATATGGACGGAAAATGTAGTACGAAGGAGATATGCCGTGAATAGTCCGGAATGTCTGCAACGAACAAAGGTTTTTCGGTCCGAGGTACCGATGACACGAGTGAAAATATTCAGCTCGTACATCGTGTAGGGACCGTAGTCTGACCGTGGGTCAAGTGTAGACGATTTACTTGCTTACTTATAAGTTCTGTAGTTCGCACAGGAAAACGCCCCTAACAGAGTGACTTAGGAGTTGCCGGTGGTAATACTTTGTATAATAATTGGGGTAAAATGTCTGTCTTTACACCTCAGATTCCCTTGAATTCATTGACCAGATTAAGGATTGAACAGATCCTTAGACGTCACGATCTTACCTTTTTTATTCGAATTTGTGACCGAGAAAAACCGTAGTTTCCCGTTCCTCGGGTTGGAGTCACGATATGACGGAGTCACCAACACATTGACATTTGTTCACTTCGGTGGGAGACTTAGAGTCAAAGAAAATAGACGTTTTATGCTGACGTTTCTAATCTCCTTGACTTTTATACATTTCTCGAATTGGTATGTTGACGATACATCTACCATCGATAATCATTGTTAATACTGAGATGTCACTACACTTCAACGGAATCGGAAAAAAAGTAGGTGTGGTACTGAGAGGTAAGTGGAATTCGATCAATCAGTACCCGTGGAAGGGAATGGACCCTCACTGATGTTCCACAGGAGTGTCCTTCGGGGGTGACCGGTTGTTCGTACCCGACGGTCTTCGGGGTCGGGGGATCCACGGGGGTCTCGACCATGACCTTCTTCATACCCGCCCCCCCCCCCCCCNATCCCCCCCCCCCCCCCCCACGTCCCCCTCTGCGGAGGCGAGGCATGACACCGAGGGTCGGGGTCGAGGAGTCACGAGAGGTCTTCTGTGTAAAAGACGAGACAAAGGGGGAGAGGGGGGAGAGATTCGTCCCTGGGTCCTTTCGCCTTCGGAGGAGGTGTCGAAACCCTTGTCGTGTCGGTACCCCATAGGTCCGGTCCGTTTCTCGTACTCCTCTTCCCCGTCACCCACCTCTCTCCTCCGCACATAAACCCCTCGGGGCAGACTGAAGGGTTTCGACGGGGAGCCCGAGGGGACTTGATAGCCACAAGGGTCTAGCGTCTGTGTCTCCGGAAATACGGGACTTTCCCTCGTCGGTCCGTCTTTCTGTTTCCGGTATAGACTAGGGCCGACCCCATCTCCGGTGTCCAACCCCCTTCCCTCCTCACGTCTTCCCCGGTTCGTTTCCCACCTCCATTTGTCCTCGTACCTCACCCCCTCACGACCGGACCTCTGTCATAATGAGAAGGAGGACGATGCTCTCCCATCTACTCTACGGTCGACTAATTATCCTGTGGAACGTTAACACAGGGGCAAATAAAATAAATAAATCTTTAGGAAAATCTCATATCACATTAACTAAATGTTACAACAATCAAAGTCCACATGTCGTTTTACTCGGTGAATGTGTATGTAGACGAGAAAAAATTCTAAGAAAAGAGTATGTCAGGTAATGTCTCATGGCTCATCTCAAGGGACACGATAAGTCCTCCAGGAATAGTCAATGGTCAAAATATATCACCCATATACAGTTAGGGTTAGAGGGTTAAATAGGGAGGGATGAGTGATAAAAATAAAAAAGTACAAGTGTGTGTGTGTGTGAACAGGGAACCCCTTCCCGGTGTGGTAGTGCGTAGGCGAGCGTCGGGACCCGAACGGAGACCAGAGACCAAAGACTTCTCGAAAGAAGGAGAAGGACCAGGAGTAGGGTGCGGTGGGACGACCGTCGGCCTCGAGACCCTCACGACCCATCATGTCGTTTAAGAGACTCGAAGACACTTCCGGGAACTTAAAACAAGAGTGAAAGGAGGGGACTTTCTTCGAGACTTTGACTGACTGACGGATTTGGTAGGGTAGAGGTGGAGAGGTTTGGGTTAGGGAGGTTGGTAGGTAAGTCGGACGACGGGTGTTCCTACTACCGATTTTAGGATTGTGGTCGGATCCCGAAGTATTGCATGTTTTTCGTGTCATCCTCCAACTGAACAACCGACAGGACGTGTACCAATCCGTTAGACCAAGAAGACCCTCTCCTAATTGTTCTCCTTAGGCTTCTCCTTCCTCTCCCTCCACCTCTCGTCGGTCGGAGGTAAGGGGCCCCAGTCGGGGCTGTGACGTCGAGGACGGGTTCCCCTCAGAGGAGATCAGTGAGGGTGGTCCCCGAGATGGTGGGAAGGACAGGGAATCTAACCTCGGAGCCCTGGAAGGACTCCCTGACGAGGGATCTCTCCGACCCAAGGAGGGAGAGGGAGTTAGGAATGGAGTTAAACTACCAGTTAAGGTTGAGGTCTTGTGACAAAACCTCCATTTCCGGAGGAAAGGACTCGATAATGAGGGAACCAAGATTGAGTATAAGAACGAGAGCACCTGTTCGAGTTATGGTCCTGGTGGACCACACCAAAAGACACATGTACTATGGGGACCCGGGACACGGTGCACACGTGTAGGCACGCCCACTTACTCTTCGGAACAGGTGTCGGAAAGTCTAATCGACAGGGAGGAAGTCCGCAGGTGTCCCGGTCCCGACGAGAGGTCATTTTGGGAGTGGTGTTAAATGTTGTGTTGTGTTGTGGTGTGGTGTGTTGTGTTACACACAATGGTAGATGGACAGTGGAAGTCCTTAGAGAGATGGAAACATAGGGTCACGAGTATCTTACGGACCGTGTATTGTCGACGAGTACTTTACAAACAACTTACTGATAATTATATAAGACATAAGAGAGGGTCCGGGTGTGAGTGGGGCGAAGGTATGACGGGGGATTTCAAATAATGGGATCTGTGCTTTAGCTAAGTACATAACGAATTTATGGAGGTAATATAGGGACGAGAAACGTTATGTTGGGTTTTAGAAAACGACCTGTGGGTCCCGGTAGGTTTTGGTCTAGGGAGAAGAGGAGGGGTAGAATAGAGACGGTACTAGGGTGTCGTGTGAGACCGGGAGGAAGAAACTTCTCCGGTCCGGAAATAAACAAAACCCCCGTCCCCCTCTGCCCCCATACGGTGTGTCGAGCACCCTAGAATCGAGAGTCTGGTCCCGGACTTGCACCCGGGAACCGTGATTTTCGCGTCTTAGGATTGGTGACCTACCGGTCCCTTAAGGGGTCCGGAAAAGGAATGATCCCAGCTCAATTCCTTTACCGTCAAGGGTGAAGACCTTACAAGAAGGGAAGGTAGAGGTGGACCCGTTGACGAGAGACACGACATTCTAGTTGGAGTTATTGGTGGAGGAGACACTTCGAGAGGATTGAAGGGTCCGTTTCACTCTGTGAGGAAAATATAAGAGGGGTCTGTACCTGTTCTCCCCAGGGATTACTGTCCCACGACTGATGTATAAACAAACAAACGACTAATCAATGAGTCGGTACGGGTCGAGAAAACGAGGAGGTACCTAACATCAGGCGACTCGAGGAGGCAGGTACCCTAAGAGGTCCGTCCTTATGTCCTCACCCAACGGCAAGGGAAGAGATCCTCTAGCAGGGAAGGAAGAGGTCTTCTAGCTTGGGTACAGAGGACGTAACCGTCCGTCTAAGAAATAGGTCGAATTAAGAGGGAGTGTTGTTAGAATCTCTCATCTGTAATAGTGAAGTGACTTGTACCCGAGTTCTTCCAGTCTTTTGGTCGTTTACGACCTCGGTTCCAGACTCAGGGGCAGAGACCAGGAGAGGTATGGTGGTGGAGACTGAAGACGACGCCCCAGAGGCAGGATACGAAATATCGTATGAGACGGATGTTAAGACAGAGAGGGAGATCTGTAGGTCAATCTCCACCCCAGAATGTAAATGTAAGTGAGAGACGGTCGGGTCCTCACCAAAGGATCTAGAAGTAATTGTACCGATTGACTTCTTCATTCCTTCACTTACTTACTTACTCGACTCCTAATGTAGTGAGGGGGTCCGTCCTCATCGGTACCTCCTTGACAGGTCCCATGCTCGTTGTGCTCCCTGTGGGTAAGAGTACGAGACTCGTCCTCTCGGGGAACACGTAGTGGACGGAGGAGAGAAGCCTCAAGACGAGATACTCGCTCAGTAGTCGAGAGTTCCTCTACCGTACCAACGGTTTTTTGTTTCGCGGTTTGTGTAGTTTTGTTTGGTTTTTTTGTATTGTTGTTGTGGGTCTCCACTGTTCGTGCCGAGGGATATTTCCTATTTCTGTCTGTGTAGGTAACGGAAGGCCCTGGAGGGAGACTCTGGTTGTGTGGTTGTGTCCATCGTTGTAGATCCGGTAAACCTTTCCTCCGGATCTTTATCTTTTAGTCATGTATCGGTCTGACAGAAATGTAGAGACCGGGTAATCCTCTGCTCTTCCTCACCCCTCCGTCCCCTCGTGCCGCGAGTCCGTGTTCGTGTCTCTGTCGCCGAGTCCTTGTTAGCCTCACCAGCCTCCTTTTCGTCGAACTACTGAACCACACCCGTGCCCTACCTGCCAACATCCGTATACCGCTGCACTCGCGTGCGAGCAGGGTGGGAGTGGAGGGGTCGGACCGACCGAGGGCGTCGGGCGAGACGTGACCGACGAGAGGACAGGACGTCGGGCACAGAGTCCGGTTGCGGCGATTAACAAAAGAGGTGACCGGTTGACCACCGTTACTCTTCGGTATTTCCTTCGTTTGTCGTGTACGGGACGCAGGTCGTTAAAATGACGACCGTCAAACTACGTCTTTTTTATTTTGTCCCTGTCTCGGCGTCCCAGCCCCTTCCCTTCAGATAAAAGTCCTCTAAAAGGGAGCAGTACACCTCGTCCGTCCCGAGGAGAAACACCCGTTTAGGTGACGTTCGTTCCGTGTCCGTAGCAGTGGTGTCAGGTTTGTAAATGCTACGTGCTGTCCCGTCCGACCCGGACCTCTCTCCACCACTGTCGTACCGTCTCAGAGCCACGACCCTGTCACCTCCAGCGAGACGGGGTGGGGGCGAAGAGTCAGGCTTCAAGGGTCAGACCACACGGGTCGCACACCAGTCGGACCGAGTAGGACTTGGGAGGACCCGACGCCCCGAGAGACGGAGGACTTCGTCGGGAAAAAAACAAACGACCTGTCAAGACCGGTATTTGAGAAAAATTTTTTTGGTCAGATACTTCGAGAAAGATTGACACCACGATCTCTTCTGAGAACTCTCAAGAAACCTGTCGTTCTAGTTCGGTCAGTTAGGATTTCCTTCAGTTGGGACTTATAAGTAACCTTCCTGACTACGACTTCGAGGTTGACAAACCGGTGGACTACGTTTCTCGACTGAGTAACCTTTTCGGGGACTACGACCCTTTCTAACTCCCGTCCTCCTGTTCCCCTACTGTCTCCTGCTCTACCCGTAGTGACTGAGTTACCTGTACTCAAACTCGTTTGAGACCCTCTGTCATTTCACTTCGGACCGACGTCGAATGCCCCAGCGTCTCAGTCTGTACTGTAACGTTGACTTGTACTTCGAGAAGGAGGGACATTACAGGTGAAGGTATTTAGGGTCGAGTCGGGGGACTTCGGTCTGTCACAAAGGACTCTTGGGGGACGTAGGATGCAGAGATCTGACGCTGCAATTTCGTTGCTTCCTTTGTTTCAAGGAACCTCATAAATTTAGTTCACCCGGTCAATTGACAAACGAGGTGCACTGTGTCCTAAAAAGGGAAGAGGAGTCTGGGACACCTTGGGATAAACACAAGTTAAAAGGCAAACATTCAAGAGACTCTCGATTCTCGTTAAAGAGGACCCTTAAGGAACCCTCAGACCGTCAATCCGGAGGTACGAAGGTGATTTCCCGTACACCAAGCTAGGGACCAGTCCCTTGATTCTAGGATGTCCGGTGAATGTCGGTTTTTTTTTTCTTTCTCTTGTCTCAGAGGATAATGTGTTCTTCGTGAGGAACTTACTCCTTACAGTCTTTTCCTGATCTTCTACAGTCGGAAAAAGTACAATGGGATAATTAAAAGAAGTAGTACTACAAATAATGATCAACTATACAAGAACAATTAAATGAATAACCTGAGTGAGAGTGTCGGTACTTGGTCGAGTAAGGTCTGTGTGTTCCCGTCTCGGAGTGAGTGGAGTAGTGACGACTAGTGGTTCCGGGTCTTGTCGTGGTCCGTGAGTCGTCTCTGAGTACGGGTCTAGAGATGGGAGAGTCCGTCGTAGTGGAAGGACTCCTTCTTTGTCGCCGGAGGGTGGGTCAGTCGGTCCGTCTCCTCTCCGGTCGGGGTCCTCTCGGAGGGTCCTTCCAGACGTCGGTGTCTCAGTCGGGGGTTAAGTTCGTCTCGACGGTCGCCGACCGAACGACCAGGCTGGACCGCAGATCGACTGTGTCTCGAACCCTACTAAAGGACCTCTCCTTTACCCTCACTCAGTGTCCCCCGGTTAGTCAGTCCGTGGGGGTCCGAGTCGGGACGTAGGGCGTCCGTCCTTAGACGAGACCCGGAGCTTCTGTCCCCACCCCTCTTCTCCTCGATCCGGGAACGAGACCTCTGGTACAAAGATCCTGTGAATCCTGTTGTTCGGTTGTCGATGGACCCTTCGGTTTCAAGGGTCCAAGTCGGACGTTCTCGTGTACTCAGGACACGTGGATCAGTCTCTCGGGAAGGACCTCCTCCTCATGACGTTTGTTCCTTCCTCGTTTCCCCGAACTGTCGATTGTTAAATTTGATTACAGGTTAAATTGTGACTGCATACGATCCGTGAGACGATTGGTGAAATATCCGTGGTTAAGTAAATTCCGAGTGTGGTGGGACTCTTCCTCTATACTAATCGAGGAAAGCGTTCACCTCTTTGTCTCGAATCTCTCTACTTCATTGAACCGATTCCCGGTTGGTCTTAAACTTGGGTCCACAGTCCCTGAAGTTTACACTTAAGTAACGAAGAACAGTAGTCTTCTGGAGTGCAGTGGTCTTCCGGGGTTCAGTGATCGTCCGAAGTGCCGGGGTCTCCCCAGAGAATACGAAGTCACCGGGGCGCCGTAGAAAACCCTGAAAAGATAGTATCCTTTCGGTTGAGAGTTCCCGTCTTGACTCTGACATGGAGGGGTCCTGGGTAATTGCAGGTCACGAGTGTCTCCAGGGGACGTCTGGACGGTTCCGAGGAGTCTGCGTTCTGTCTAGTTTCGGTGTGGTAGATCGGACCCCCGGAAGTGGTGGGAGTGGGGGTCGCAGGAACGCGAACAAACTGAGGAAGTACCCAGACGAGAAGGTCAGAAAGAGTAGGTCAGTCGGACGAGAGGTGGAGTTTAACGGGAGAGAGAAGGGGAAAGTCGGAATCTGGTCCCGTGTACTTTCGGTAGTCCTTCCTCAGGAACCGTAGTACTCTGTTTCGGGAGTAACCTGGACCTCTTGTAGACGGGAACGTCCGGCTGGTTCAAATGTGGTCCGAGGTCCTTGAGTAGAGGAAGTGTGTTCGACGTGAAGGACACCCTCTTGAATGGTAAAAGACGAGGTACGTGGGAGAATGAAAGAAAGAACGTTCAAAGGTAAGAGACACGGGGACAATAACCGACTTAATATAGGGGGCTTAAAGGGGTGGACTACCCTTCTCGGCTGAGTAACCTTTTCTGGGACTACGACCTTTTCTAACTCCCGTTCTTCCCTTCCTCCGCTGTCCACTCTACCAACCTATCGTGGTGACCGAGTTGCCTGTACTCAAACTCGTTTCGGGCCGTCTACCACTTCTTGTCCCTTCGGACCACACGACATCAGGTACCCCAACGTTTCTGAGTCTGTACTGACTCACTGACTTGTTGTCGTTGTAAAGGACAACTTCGGGATTGTCCTGGAGTCGTACACTGACGACGACTTCTGTCCCGGAAATTTTCCCATTACTTCAATTTTACTCTGGTACTCCCACCGAAACTAGGTTAGACTCACCTCAGGGGTACTCTTCTCCCTAAAACCTATACGTTTTCGATACGGTACCTACACGGGTGTTCCTTCCTGGTACACTCCTGTATCGTTCCTCCGTCGGAAGCCGTTCGGTCCGTCTCTTTGGGTGGGACGACTGTGGAACTGGAACCCGAGGGTCGGAGGTACTGACACTCTTTTAATTAAAGAGAACACTTTCGGTGGGTCAGCCTCCATAAAACAATGCCGTAGAGATCGTGTGATAATATGGGGAAGTGGTAAACATTCATGCCCAATGGGTTGTCTACTGGAACAATGGATTCGTACTTCGTACAAAGTAGCACGGGTCCAGACGTTCCCTCGACACGCAAAAAGTAGGATTGCACCGAGGAATTTGGCGGATTTGATAGACGGTGACGGAGAGTTGTGGGAGTCGACTATACATGTGAGTCGTGATGTTCAAGTTGTGACGTAGGCGGAGTTACTCAGTTTGGTCTTTTCTTCAGACCTTGTTACTAAGTACTCACTTACTTGTGTATAAAACTGTAAGACGTGAGGTTAAGACACGAGGTCCCCCTCGGGAGACGTAACGTCAGATACAATAACCACGGGGAACAGAACGTCACAGCTCCGGGTTCTAAAGAAGAGATAGTTTTTTTTGGGTTGTTTGAAGTTTAGACTTTTTCTTATATATTTATATAGACTTAATGAAACGATATTAGGACTTTGATTGTGTGATATTTAGTAGACATATGAAGTTATTTTTGTTTGTTTGGTTGGTGTTGTAAAAACCTAATAGGGTCATAGGGAACCAATGTGAACCAATATGTCTCTTCCCCGAAGGGACAACCGAGACCTCCATTTCTTAGGTGGACTTTACATCCTCTAGACCCAAACTAGGGACCCAGTCTTTCAAGGGAATCTTTTCTCCTTACGGATGGGTGAGGTCATAAGAACCGGTAAGGTACCTGTCTCCTCGGACCCCGCAATGTCAGGACAATCGACAATGTCTGTACTGACTCGTTGATTGTGAAAGTCCCTTCATGGAGGACTGTGGAACCCAGAGACTTTAAAAACGCGTCCGACCGTCACACACAAAGACGTACACATGTGAGACGGTTTCGTATTTATAGGGACCTTTGGTCTAGAGGAACCGTCACACACCAAGGCATCCCGAGACATCTAAGGACCCTGTGACCCCATTATCTTACAGAAAAACTCCCGATCTTCACACAAGAATGGTTTAATAATCGTGATAACGAAGTCCTATGTCTAACACCGATTTCGTAGGTTTATGGGGGTAGGGTCAATAGTCGGTCAGAGGTAGATCGTCCCTGTCCCGGACAGAGGAAGTAGTCTCTTCGGGACTCTCTCCTACCTGGTCAAGTTTTCTTGATCCTTGGGACCCGAGTCTATCCAGACCCAAACTTAAGGTCGAGGTGAGAGTGGATTGACCCGGAATGGTGGAGTGGGTCTTTTATTTCAATGAATTGTCCCAAGGTGCTCTTAATTTACTTTACCCGTCCGTCTTATAAATCGTCTAACAGACCACGTCTCATCCATGAGTAATACGTAAGTAAGAGAGGAAGACTAAGGGGACGAAGGAGACATAGATGGGTGGACCCCACTTCCAGTCCCAGAAGACCAGAGGGAGGACCATGGGAGCCGGGAGGTGGCTACCTTCTCCCTACAGTCTCCACCCCCGGTTTGGGGGACGTCAATTCGTACACACGCACTTCAGTGTTTACCCTGTAGCCGGTGTGTCTGGAGGGAAGAGACACTGTGTGTGACGGGCCCGGAGGACCGAGTTCCCCCGACGAGATTTGTCTAAAGGAAGGTATTTTTTTTTTCTTTGACGGTCTATCATTCATTAACTAGGGAATGTTCTCCATCCCTCCCGCGGACTTATCGATGGATCGGTTCCCCGTCCCCACTACCGGTGTCAAGCATGTAAGATTCTTCCCTATCTTCCTTTCCTACGTTCTTTTTGTTGTGTTTCTGTTTTAATTTATGTTTTGTGTGTGTCAAGTTATATTTACAAGCGATCCATCTTTTGTGTCTTAGATTACAACTGAATGGGATTGTACGGAGTTAAAGAAGTTACTTTTTAATATGAGTAAATATAGACCATCGTACTCTTTGTTTACCCACTAGACGTCATTATTGATTCGTCGGGGTGTAATAGATTTTGTACAGATGAGAAATTGATGGGTTGAATACCTACTAGGTATTTCCGGAGACCAGAGAACTGGGGATACCTGACCTATTCCCCGTTACCCTGATTGTATTTCAATGGGTCTTTATTTTTAGGGAAGGTAAACTACTTGTCGAAATATTAAGTATTTAGTGAGAGAAAAATGAAGACTTAGTGTTTTTGAGTCGGGACCCTTCGACTCCGAGTTCCACTACGGGGCTCCAGAATGTCAATCATTCTCCTCTGATACTTGGGCGTATAGGACTGAGGGTTCTGTGCGTGAGTATTGTGAATGTACGAATGTGTGTACACATGGTGTTACATTTTGTAGGTTCATCGATCCATTGTCTCTACACTGTTGTTGAGAAGATAAACTCCGTAACGAGTCCTAGGATAATCTCGGGCCCCCAAGTGCCTGTACTTCTTACGGTTGGTGAACCGATACTTTATCTTACCTTTAACCCTCTCCTTTTTGGATACCCTTAGACTCCGAGGTTCTTTGTCTCTTCTCTTCCTACTTCTTTTTGAAGTATAAGACAGGGACCTCGTAGTCGAGGTGTCAGGATCATTGGTAAAAAGTTCCCGGTTTGTTCTCTTTTACCTAAGAAAGACGTTGTCGTCCGAAACTCTGTTGCTAGTTTGTTGAACGACTAACCCCACCACCATCCCTAGTCGTTATTTCACTCGACGTTTCGTTCTTTCTCTTCCATGCCACCTTATTACTCTGGTTTTTCGAGTGGTAGACCGGACCTTGACCCCCCACTACACTCTCTTCTTCCGTCCACTGGTGAGTCTTTCTTGGTACTACGAAGGACATTTCACCTCAATACCCTTGTCCCTACCCCGTGAGGTTTTTCCCTCGTCTCTTGGGGGGAGGGGGTTGGAGGATAGGAACGGACCCTACTAAACATTTCTCTAACACCTGTTGGTCACTTTCCCACGAACCAACCCCGACCCCCCGGGAACGTAAACCATCTCGTCTACCTAGACCTCAATTTCTTTCCCTATAGGTCCCTGAAGGGACCACCAGGTCACCGATTCTGACACGAGGGTTACGTCCCCCGGACCCAAGTTGTAGACCAGTCCCTTGATCTAGAGTAACGGTGTTAATTCTTAAACGTACGACCTGAAGGGACCACCGAGTCTGTCATTCCTTAGACGGACGTTATGTCCTTTGAACCCAAGTTAGGGACCCAGCCTTTCTAGGGGGTTCTTCCCTTACCGTTGGGTGAGGTCATAAGAACGGACCTCTTAAAGTACCTGTCTCCTCGGACCCCCGGATATCAGGTACGCAACGTTTCTCAGTCTGTCCCGATTCGTTGATTGTGAAAGTGAAAGAATAAAATACGACGTTGAGGTCTAGGGTGTGATTATGGGTCTCCTCGGTTTATTTATTTATTTATAACCCCCCTTTTTTCTCTTTCCCTATCGGTCTCAAGTAGAGAGGAGTCTGTAATACCCTTCCGAGACTTACCTGAAGGAAAAGGTGTGAGGTGGGAAACGTAGGGTAAGGATTCCTTTCGTTAAATTTTTAAGACAGAAGTCATGGGAAGACTGAGGATGACTAGGGTCTCTTATTACCCACCTCAGGATTAAGGGATTGTCAAGTAGTGTGGTTTAGGTTGAAGTATGTGAGTAAGCTCATGGATGATAAGTAGTCCGTGACCCCACGATCCCCTTTCAGTTACCACGGGAGTCTCTCGGAGGTAATGTGTTGGTCGGGGGACCGATATGGTTGGAGTAGAGGGACAAGGACCAGGGGTGAAGGAAGAAGTTGGCGTGTCTGGGTCGGAGGTGGGGTAGGAGAGGTCCGAACACATTACCCGAAAGAAGGGTACCGCTTTCTTTGGACGGGGGAGGGGACTGAAGAGGAAGGATGGGATCAAGGGATCGACGGTGATGTTCGGTTCATAAATTATGAGTGAAAATGGGACAGAACAAGAGTAAACGTACAAGAATTCTGAAAAGTCCGAAGAGATTAGTAAGGAGGTTAGTTTGTCACAATTCAGTAAGTCAGTATAAGCTGACAAACACTGAGGTACCTGACACCGGACGGTCCGAGGAGACAGGTACCTTAAGAGGTACGTTCTTATGACCTCACCCAACGGTAAGGGAAGAGGTCCCCTAGAAGGGTCGGGTCCCGAGTTTGGGTCCAGAGGTCGTAAAGTCCGTCTAAGAAATGGTAGACTCTATGGTCCCTCCGGGTTAGTTTGCCCTCGGGAGTTTTACCCTGAGAGGGGAGACCAAGAAAGGAGAGACGGGTGTCCCTCATTGGTTATTGGTCATTGGTGACGTTCCGGTGTTTTACGAAGGTCCGCAACTCAGGAAAGCTGAGTTGTCTGATAGATAACTCATGGATGACGTATGGGTACCCTGAGTTTATAAGACATGAGATAGAAGATTATTCTTTTGATTACCGAGATTTTCTAAATAGTTGATTAGGTGTAACTTTGTACGACTCACTGTCTTTCCTAATCCTAACCCCAGTCCATCTCAGAGAAGAGTAGGGGTAGGACCGGGGTTCGGATTTCTGATCCGATGGACCCTTCATGGTGCCAGGTGACCCGTCAGGTCCTACCACACACACACACACACACGTGTAGCTCACCTCCTCTTTCTTTCCTTATTTCTCCTTCCTTATACTTCCGTTTTCTTCGTCCTCCTTTTCAAAGACGACAGTTTCCGCACCGCGACCTTCGTTTCCCTTGGAAGGATGTATAATATAATGCCCTCTGTAGGATGACAAACAAAGGGTAATGACGGAAGTTAAGGGAAACGTAAGTCCTCTGGACTTCGTGTCTTGACCGAACAACTAACCAAACTCAAATTAAGTAAACACATTATAGGGACAAGTCTTACTATAGATTAATTGTTAAATCAACCCCCCTTATTTTGGAGGGTATTAGTAATTACTTACCCCCTCCCCTCCCCTTCGAAAGGATCCGTCGTCGGAACGCAGATGGTCCGACAAACGCCGAGGTAGAATGTCTACAGAATTGTCACCCTAATAGTGAGTAAGACCTGGTCCTGTTCGTCTACCTCGACTTTAAACTACTACCCTACGAGTCTCGATGTACTCAGTCGTGAGTGTGGATCAAGACTCCTGGAGCTAAGACTCACGGTTGAGGTCTCTCCCGTCATATCGATCTGTCGGAGGTGGTTCGTCTTGCCCGTGAAAGGTTCAATCACCCACTTCAAGGTTCATACTGAGATGAAAAACCAACACCGTCAAGGAGGTCCGAAACGCTCCCCTTTATTATGAATCTAAACACATATTAAAGTGTCAAAAGTTTTACTGAAATATTCACAATCATTGGTTGAGTGACCCTCGTCTCTTATGGTTGGAGTAGATTATCAACTCCTCTCACTCCGAGTCTCTTTAATTGTCTGAACAGATTCCAGTAATTCCGTATGTACCGGCCCTCAACTTGGGTCTAGAAGGTTCTGGTCTTGGGACCCGAAGCACCCCTCGTCAGAGACGAACGTCCAATGACCCGTACACGGTAGCGAGAGGTCTCTTCAGGGTACTTCGATTGTGGACAACTCCTATATTCCTTCCGTAATACCCCTCCCGAAGATGTCTTTAGTGTATTTTCATATACCCTCTTAGACTTACCGTAACGTCCCCTTCAGTTGTTGAAAGTATTCTAAGAACTTTCAGAGACTCGGTTTTAGTGTTCCCAGTTCTGGAACGTCCCCGGAAGACTGGTTCGGAAGACCACACTGTATGTCTCTTGTTGCTCGACCCAATAATTGTCCTCCTGGACCCAAGATTAAGGTGGCAAAAGTTTGACAAATTGGAGAGACCCGAAGTCAAAGGTAATGATTTTTTATCCCTATTTTTTGGGACAGGACGGTTGATATGTCTTTAAAACTCCTAGTTTGATGTGTTCCTTTTCCCTTTACCACCGATCTTCGGTTGTTACCCTTTCTCTAAAAGTCAAATGGAAGAGTGTACTTTTTTTACAACACGGTACACGTAATAGACGATTTTTGTATAATTTTTTAAATTGTTTTTATACAAACCGGAAGTCCAATATCTCACGAAATATATGTGTTACAGTGAATAAAGAGAGGTGTCGGGACGCTCCGTCTCTATTAAAAGGGTTAACGTGTGTTCCGTTGACTCCGAGTCGGTCGAGTCTATTTAACGGGTCACAGTACTTACACTGATTTATAATCGTCCAACTCCTAATTTTAAGTATAGAAAGACTAAAGTCAAAGGGAGGAAGGGAGGGAGAGAGAGAGAGAGAGAGAGACAAGGGATGTAATGTCCACGAGTGAGGTAGAGTATTTTCACGGGCACAATTCTCTATTTGAACTACATATAACTTCCTCTCATTTAAAATGATATAACGATGTCCTCCCGATTTTCAAAGGGGTAGTAATAGATTTATATCCTGAGGGTATTGATGAACGGAATGTTGGTTGGGTTTAACACGTGACCGTCGGACTTCTTAATATGTACACGTCTGTGTGTGTGTGTGTGTGTGTGTGTGTGTGTGTGAAACAATATCGTTCTCCTCTCTCTTAATCCTACCCCTAACTTTTCCGTGAGGGTACCAGACCGTGACACCTCATGACGGGTCCGTCGAACCGTTCTCAACAAGTAGGACAGGGTGGGGATTTTGCATGAGTAGGAACGGAGCGTGTCAGAAATTTATGAAACGACAGCTAAGTACAATCCAATAACAAAAATAAGACGACGGATGTACGGGACATGTCCGAATAGGTACAGTCACGGAACCGACTCTGACGTCCGGGGTGTCCCGTGTCCGACCCGGTATGCATAGGGAAACATGACGTAGGTGAGGCTCGGTCTGTGTTAATACACGAAGTATTTCCAAACTCGTCTACTGGTGTCTCTATTTCCAGTAAATAAGATTGAATTCCTCTTTACTTCGGAGGTCCGTCCCATTAAAAATACTGTGCCACGACACGTCCCCTTGTACGCGATCATGGACCTCTCTTTCGTGGCAGACGTAGGACCGAGATGGACCGAGGCCTCTTCCATTTATAGGAGAGAACCATTGTCAAACAGGTGGATATTTTACCTCTACTATGGATGAAGTACCCAGACATTACTTTTGCCTTTTCTTCCCAAACACTTTGACATTTGGTTTTCCACAATATATAGACGATAAATCCTTCTTTCTCTCTTTTTAATTACTTTTTTTACAGTAGACTCGACTGGGACTCCAAAGAGTCCCCTTTTGCGGAGGGCGCAAAAGGCGGGGGGTCGCTACCTTTGGGAGAACAAGTGACCGAAGGGACACGACCGACTTCCGGACCGTGTAATGACCGTTTACCTTATGTGGTCTCTAGAAAAGCTATCGATCAACGATCTTACTATTCAACCTGAAAATAGGTGGAAACGTTGTCGATTTTCTTTATCGGGTTTAATTGGGAGTTAAGTAAATTCGACGTAACCCGATGTCAGGTACCCCACCCAGCGTTTTCGACCTGTACTGAATCTCTGATTTGATGGTTGTTGTTAGGTAAAGATGAGTAAGACCTACCCTATATGTATGTGTGTGTGCCAATAGATATGTAAGGGATCACAACCCCTCCCTAACAAGTTCGTTATATGGTTGATCGCCTGAAACGACCACCAGGTCACCGACCCTTGGGTGGAACGTTACGTCCCCTACGACCAAGTTAGGGACCAGCCCCTTGATTCTAGGGTGTACGGAGTCTCGTTGACTCGGGTGCGTGGGGTTGATTTGTTAGACAAGTGGTGTACTTTCCAGAGTGTACTGAGTTACTTCTAGACTGTGTCGGTTTATTTATTTTTTTATGTTATTTTATTGTATTTGGCTGATCACGTCTGTGAGACTCCCCGGGTCCGTCCTCTCTGAGGCTAGTCGTCTGTTTAGTTCAGTGTCAAGAAGGACCTCACGACCCCGACCAAAACGTGCGTCACTTCCAGTTCCCATCCGTCATCTCACTCCCTCCCGTAAGGTCCATCACTGTTACCACCGAACAAGGTTCGGATCTCCGTTCTCACTCGACCGGAAGACAATGCCTGAACCGTTACCAACCCCCACCCCAACACATCCCCTCAGCCTTCTTTAACTTAATCATTTTGGTCGTTCCCCCACCTCACTCTTCCGTCCTCATAACCGGGAAAAACTTCACCAGAGACTTAATAGTAAAGAAGGGACCCCCGATGGGGACGGGACGGGGATGTTAACTCGAGGATAATTAAGAGAAACTACCAGTTCGAAAGGGTCTCGTGGGTTTTTACTTCAGTCAACAGGAACGAGACTCGAAAGACCGAGACGATGAGTGTCCCGTTATATCGTAGATGACGGAACGAGGTTATCCTGTGTTTCCATAGTTTTTGGATCACACGCGATCTACGAAGGTTGCCTAGGTGAGGAGGGGCGTCGGGACGTGAGTCAAGTAGTAGAGGTAGAGTCTCTTTCCGGAATCTCGTCCCGTCCATCAACCGTCGTCCTGGAAGTCCGGTCTGTCTGACGTTAGCGTCGATGAGACAATACAGAATCGACACTCTGAAACCTGTTCAGTGAATTGAAGAGACACGGAGTCTAAGGAGAAGTCAGGTTACCCCTACTTTTTATGGACCTGTTGGTTTCTAGCAATTACGTATTTACATGATTACAACGAGTCTTTCCACGGACCGTGTACCAAGTACGTGTTCCCTTGCCTACGAGCCTTTAAACGAGTTCTGGAATTTTCGATGTGTCGACCTTAAGGTATCTCACGAAGTGAGGGAACCTAAAGGGATTCATATGACAGGGGTAGAGAGGGACCAAATCCAATATTTGGTGAGTACCCTGTAACGATCCGAGGGTAAACGGGGGGTAGGAGGTGCCGTGGATCTCCCACATACTATGTGCTCACGTCTATTCACTCAGGTCCACAATCATATACTTTGAGTCGAGGAGACTATAGGTCGTGTTGTCACATCGCCCATGTGACCCCGTCGGACTCCGATCTCAAAGTGGACGGAGACTAAGTGAAATCACGGAAACTCTAAACTCCGTCTCGTAGTCATGGTCGTCACTAGGACCCGTCCCCTTTTATTGGGTACGGCCCCTCTTCTTTGGGGACGGGCGTCAAGGAAGGAGGGGCGAAGAGTGCTCGAGAAACCGAAAGAATCGTGTGAGGGTTCTCCTGTCGTCAGGTGTTCCGGTTAACTCTATCCACATGGAGGAGGATGGCGTGGTGGGCGCAGACCGTTGCACGGACGGGTGGTGGTCGGGCCCCCTCCGGACTAATTAGGCCCCGTCCCCGCGGTAGACGGTAGGACGGGGACTGGGGTCGGACCGGAGGAGGGTGGGAAGTGAGGTGGCCGGTAAGTCGACCCACTCCCGTAAAGGTTGGAGGAGGACAGCCCCTCCTACCTCCGTATTAATCACGTGAAGAGGACCCCTCACCCTCTCCGTCTCACCGAGTAACTGGGTCGGTCCGCACGGAGAAGCCACTGAGGTGAGGGAGGGACGGGAGAGGAGAGACGAGGCCCAAGGAAGAAGCCAGGGGAGTGGAGAGACCGGAGGGGAGAAGTAATTGGAAAAACGAGGAAAAAGAGGAGACGTGGTGAGAACCGACATGAAGAGGGAGGAGTAGAGTGACAAAGAGGAGAAGAAAGAAACGGATAAAACGGGGGCCTGGAAAGGAAGGAGGGTAGGGGGTTCTGGTAGAAGAGAACTAAGACCGGAGGGTCGAAGGCCAGAGTCGGTTAAAGAGACCCGGTGGACGGGAAGGACGATGTACGAGTTGGAGTCTTCGGAATAAAGGAACGGAGAAAACAAGAAACCCTGAAGGGACCACCGAGTCGACCATTTCTTAAGAGGATGTTACTCCCTCTGGACCCAAGCTAGGGACCCAACTCTTCTAGGGGATCTCCTCCCTCCCGTATCGTTGGGTGAGGTCATAAGACCGGACCTCTTAAGATACCTGACACATCAGGTACCCCCAGTGTTTCTCAACCTGTGTTGACTCGTTGAAATTGAAGTGAAGTGAACACGAAAACGAGGTAAAGAAAGAAGACGAAAGAAAAGAAAAGAAATAGACCGACGGAGCCCAGAATCGACCCCATGAGCCTTAGAAACTAGAAGTAACGTCGTACTCCCTGGATCAAGGGACTGGTCCCTGGTTTGGACCCTGGGGACGAAACCCTCACGTCCCAGAATCGGTAACTTGGTGGTTCCTTTGGGTACAAAAGAAAGAGCCAGGTGAAGAGGATAAAGAGAGAAAGCGGAAAAGAATGACACAGGGGAGGTAAGACCGAGAGTAAGAGAGGATGAGTCACGTGGGTGGTGTGACTTTCTTTCCACGCAAAACTCCTTAGACATATGCAAGACAGGAAAAAGACCACCCGTCCTCTCTTACCCCCCTAAAAACCCCCTCCTGTGAGTACTGGACAGAGTAGGATTCACAAGACAAGGTAAGTGTTGGGTGATCACTCAAGGGTTGTACTTTGTGTCACCGTCCCTTCTCGAACACCTCAGTCCTGGTGTCTTTTCTTTGGTGCTACCGAAGAGGTGGGTCTCCTCCGTCTATGTTTCCCCGAAAGACCTCGTCAACGGTACCGGCGGAACCACTGTCCCATAGCCGGTCGGTATGGACCCGACGGGTGTCGACGACCCTCCTGACGAAAAAGAACCAGAACAAAGGAGTCGACTCCCGTTCGGTAAGGTCGGAAACTCCTTAGTGACAGTATCAAAAGCGGTGTGGTGGGAGAGAGGATTTTTATGTCGACCACCACTCGACGGAAATAAGACCCCAGTCCCGCCTGGGACGTCTCGGAACCTCCCCTATGAACGAATTCCTTTTGTAGGCCTAACGTAGACGATACAGACAAAGTTCAAAGAGAGATGTTTGGGCATACTAGATTCGTGACCCAGGTTTTCGGAAAGGTGTGAGTAGGAGGTCTAGACGGTCAAGGGAACGATGAATAAGTGTCATAGAAAAGTTTTGTGCAACAGAGTCCTGAACGGGCTACCAGGTCACCGAGTCTAAGACGTGAGGGTTACGTCCCCCTGGTCCAAGTTAGGGACCGGTCCCTTGATCTAGGGTGTACGGAGTTGACTTCTAGAACGTACGGTGTTGATTCAGAGAACACGTCGGTTTATTTATTTATAAAATTTTTCTATATAATTTTTTTTTTTAGACAACAGAGGTAAGAGAGGGGGGGAGGTGGGAAAGGGTGGATAAAAAAGGTCTACTATGATGTGTCGTGCCTATGGAAAAGGTCTTGTCATTGAATTATAAGGAGGAGGGAGGGGGTAAAAAGTTTGTCTCTGTAACGTGAAGAAGGTCCTTCAGAAGGACCTAACTGAGAATTTCTACCTTCGATAGATTCTTTAATAAATTAACGGGAAGTCAAATCTTAACCATTTCTTGAGTGTACGGTTACGTCCTCTGTTTTCTGTACCCAAACTAGGGACCTAACCCTTCTAGGGGACCTCCTCCTTTACCGTTGGGTGGGGTCATAAGAACGGACCTCTTAGGTTACCTGTCTCCTCGGACCACCCCATGTCGGGTATCCCAACTTTTCTTAGACTATACTGACTTCTCTGAATTATGTGTGTGTGTTAAATCTTACTCCTGCGTCACGGTCTCGTCAATGTACTAAACGGACCACGTATGTCATACCGTAACGTTCCTCTTCTGTGGGTGCAAAGGGTTGAGGAGGAGAACACGAGAAGGTGACAGGACTTCGACGGCAGGGGAGTCTCTTCCGTCTTATCGACCGGACCAGACGATCGTCCCCTAAAGGTATTGACAGGGAACAAGAGATAGGGGTTTATGGAAAGGGACATCAGTCAGAGACGAGACTCTATACACAACAACGAAGATTCGACGATTCAGTGAAGTCAGCGCAGGCTGAGACACGCTGGGGTATCTGCCGTCGGGTGGTCCGAGGGGGTAGGGACGCTAAGAGGTCCGTTCTTGTGACCTCACCCAACGGTAAAGGAAGAGGTCACATACTTTCACTTTTCACTTTCACTTCAGCGAATCAGCACAGGCTGAGAAGCGCTGGGGTACCTGACGTCGGATGGTCCGAGGAGGCAGGTACCATAAAAGGTCCGTTCTCATGACCTCACCCCACGGTGACGGAAGAGGCTACACAACAACCAGAATTTATTTTTAACTGAGTTGACACACGGAACTTCCGTTCGTTGGTATGACATAAATAGAGACAAAGGAGTCGTGGTTTGTCACGGACCGTGAGTTATTAACGAACTGCTTGACTTTGATTGACTTTACTTTTGTGTGATAACTGGGAGACTTCGTCGCCTCGGGAGTGGGAGTCATTCTACTACCTCCAAAAGTAACTGTTTCTACTATTTCGTGTCGGTACAGGTAAACCCCAGTCGGGGGAGGACAGTGAGGGATAGTGAGTGTTTTCTGTTACCCCTACATTTTGTTAGTGAATCCCCATGTTGAACGTGGAAGATGACAAAAGGTTCCGGTTTTCTCTTTCCGTACCTGAAGGTCCGGTCCTCGAATCGTTAACGAGCCGGGTGAAGTACCGACGTCCGGTTTCGACACGTCTCCTTTAACACCCTCGGTGTGTCCTGAGGTTTTATCTTGAGGTCTTCTGTGGACACCTGGGATCGTAGTAGATCCCGCCAGTGAGGACCTAGGAGGACCTGGTTCAGGATCCAGAGGGGAGTGAACGTGGGCGTGACCCGTGTGGGCCTAATCTTAGGTGTCTTCCTTCGTCGTCGGACCTTTGTCCCGGGTGCCGTGAAGTCGTCTTCCGAGCGTCTACAAGAGTGAAAGAAGTTTCCCTATGTCTACACCTGTCCGTCCTCTCCTCGGGTCGTCTCGTCATGAACGGACTTGTGAACCTAGGGGAAGGAGGGAAGGCTAGTTCAATAACCCGTTAGCCACGACCTTCGACACACCCCTCAAATTTAGAGTCTCGGACCCTAAGACTGTCGACCGTTTCGTAGACCCCGTTCAGGACTGAAAACTGACAACCCCTGTCGGGTAGCAAACGTCTCGAGGGGCCCCCACAATTCCAGTGTGTCAGATTTAAGTCTCCTTGAGGAGTCTTCGATAGAGTTTCAATTATCCCTTTGACTCAAGTTCCTTAAACCCACCATGAATCGACAGTATCTTTCTCGTGACCTTACCCTTAGTCGTACACTCTAAAGGTCGGGACCAAAGTCGTCTTAGTCGAAGCACCGTGACCTGATCGGGGTAGGGAATAGACTAGAAGTCATAGGAGTAGGTGCCTGATCCGTGGAGGTCTTGACTGTACGGTCTTGTGTACCTCCACAAATGGTCTAGGAATGTTTCAAAAGGTGTGACGACCGTAGGGTGACTAGAGTAAACCTACTATTACCGGGGAAGTCGTAGGAGGGACGAAGACTGAAAGGGGTGAAGGTAAGCGGGTCTCTAGACTGACGTCGAAGAGTTTGAAGTAATAGAACTGGGTGAAGAGTTCTTGGGTGTTATCGACGGATACTCTTAGGTCCACGTGTTCCGAAATTATCGACGGGTGGTTCTGGGTGGGGGTTGCGGGGGCGGGTGTGTGGACCTGACCTAAAGAAAGAACGGAACGTTAGGCTCGGCACAGAAGGAAGACGCGGGACGAGGTCTGAATGGAAAAATTCCTTCCAACCGGTTTGGTGTGGCAGATATTGGTGTCGGTCGTAATGCACGTCAGGGAAGTCATAAATTGCGGAGTCCAATGCAATATAAATAGACATCAAAGAATATATATATAGAGAGGACCACTCATCTCCATATTAAATGGGGACTTCGGACTGTTGCCGTGTCTTTCCTGATTTCTTTTGAGGGAAGTATTTCTGGGGAGAGAGTCAGAAGGGTGTCCATTCCCTTCTTTCAATTTTTGTATTATTGAAATATATATCTGTACTTTCGTTGTCGATTTTTCTCGGAGACGAAAGTGGATCGGGTTGAAGGAGTGATCTCCTCTGACTCTGGGTCCCTCCAATTCGTTGAACAAGTTTCAGTGTGTCGAGTAAGTCATTAGTCCTTCCTCTGGTTCTGTTACAGAAGTGACGCTAGGAAAGCGGTCGACTTGCTTCATAGGTTTGGTTCCCCAGTAAAACTGTGGTACGTCGGTCGACTTGACAAACCACCTCTTGGGTGTGAGTTCCCGTCACTTTTTAGACGTGAACGACGGGTCCTCTCTCTAGACTATTGTTTTCCCCTGCGCACCCAGACTTCTTGGTTTTTCCGAGGAATAAAGACAGGGTTCTTACTGACGTTGTCGGGATCTTACTTTAGGTCCCATGTTGTGAAACCTGACTTAAAAACTCCAAAACCACCTCGATGAAGGAACTACGGTCGGGTGAAACCGGTAAAAATCCAACGACGACTCCCCTCTCGTGGTTGTGATTAACGGGACCTGTCTAGGGTCTTACGTGTCGGTGACTCTTCGTTCCGCATGTCTCCGGCTCCCGGTACGGGGACGGGGGAGGTGGGGTCACTCGCGGTGACGGGAGGCGACCCCAGGGTGGTAGTCACGACCACATTTGTGAGCGTAGAGTCAATAACCATGGTGACTCCTTCTGGCCACCATACCTATTACTTTTCAGTAAAGAAAAACCGAAACCTTTCGTACTATTACTTAAAAATCACCGTGGATTAATACAAGATGACTTCTATTATAATTTTTTCACAAACGTAAGAGACTCGTGTATAATTCACTATCCCTCCTTGTCTTCACCAATCGACCTTCTCCTTGGTCTAAAACTTAATTTTAAAGTAATACCCCTGGACGGTTACTGGTCTTATAAGTAAGTTGTCGACACACACACACACACACGTATACACACACACACACATACACACACACCTGAACACGTCCTCCGTGAGACCACGACCCCTCTTCTCCCTTTAATGTTTATCCTTGTTCTGTGTGAGATAGGAGGTCAGACCACTCTGTCCGTCTCCATTTGTTGAGTGATACTAATTCCGTCTTATATTGACGGTTTAGTTCTTTAAGTTCGTTAAACGAAATCTTCGAGGGTCCTTTCTTGTCTAAAAACCTCCCTCGTCTCTTCTGATGAATTCTCTCTCCGTGATTTTCATGTAGAACCTCCTTTTAGGTCTAAAGTCTCCCGGACCCCACCCTTCTCCCCAGTGACCAGACTTACTCGTACCTCCGACTCCTGTACATACTCGTCACGTCCCTTGTCGCACTCCTTGTCGTGACCAAGGGGGAGGGGTGGGCCACGACACCCTCCTCTGGACTGACTGGAGGAGACTCGTTTTGCTTTGAGACATTTGGCGGTTCTAGAGAAAGTTACAAGAGGGACGAGGTGGTAGTAAATAAAGTTGTTCTGTCAAGAACGAGTACGGGATGATTTCGTTCAAGGAAAGGTGATCAATGAGGAATCTCGAAATTTTTCTTTTTTTCTTTTTGTTTTTTTAGTGGGACCCTTTTTAAGGAGAGGGTCAGGTGTCGTTAGATAAAAGTTGGAGTCTGAATGAGTTAGGTCCAGATCGAAGAGACCCTGAGGGTCTGGACCTTGAAACGAATGTCCTCTGACAATACAAACCCTGGAGAGACAATCGGTAGTCGGGGCGATTTAGGAAGATTAAACGACGACGAAATTTTGACCCCTCCTTTTTTCTACCTCTCCTGCGGGAGAGACGGAGAGACGGAGAAAGGGAGTGAGACGCCAATGCGAGTCGTTACTAGGATGTTCGGACCTTAAACTCCTTAAAGGACGGGACACGAGGGACCTTCTCGACTCTCTCTGGATCGTTAATCCGGACCTCAAAGGTGAGGACGGAAGGAGGTGGGTCTACTTCATGGGACTAACTTCTCGAACGAGATTCCCCCGGTGCACCTCGAGTCAGACCCTGTACAGGCATGGTGTCCTTGCAGTAGGGCTCTCAGTGGGGGTAACGGTGGCTGAGGGAGTCAGGAAGGGTTAGTGGATTTCTCAGGGACGGTTCTACGAGGCGGAGGAAAGAAACCGGGTGGAATTTGACATCGGTGTTATTGTGTCCTGTATATCTCAATTAAGGAAGGATTTAGGTGGGACAAGAAGCCGGTGACAGGGTCCCATTGAGACGAGGAAAAAAAAACGAAAGGGGGTAGTGTCCTCTCCTCAGTCCTCGGTGTGAAACGGAGTCGTTAAAAAGGAAGGGGAAGGTTAGACGGGGAGGGACGGGAGGAGAGGGGGAAAAGGGGAAACGGACATACAGTAATACATGACTTAATAAAGTAGACACGGGAACAAGTTACAGGAAAATATCCGACTTCCAGAATCGAGACGAGGGTCCGTCGTACAGACAGAGACCTTGAAAGTCTTCCGTTCCCACCTCCGAGAACCCGGAGATGAAGAAACAAGTTCAGTCTCTGGACCCTTACCCTACCCCTTCCACCAGAGTTCAGTAAATACATTTGGAATGCATTGAAGAAACGACGTCGTCGGTCTTGACGACTTCGTTTAAAGAGAAGGATTAGTACAAAACAAGTCCGATTATAATTTTACCCAAATATAAGGGAACAGTGTGTAGTTAGCTACCGACCTATGGTCCACGACCCCGTTTTCGTCGGACCCTAAATTTGTGACCGATGTTTGTCAAGAGTTCGACGGGGTAGATGGTCGTAGTCGTACCGGAGGACCCTTCCATCCGTAAATATACCCTAGGACAGGAGAAAGACGTGAAGCAAAAACAGATCCACAGGTCGAAACACCAAAGAAGGAGTAAGATCAGAAGAGTAAGCACTGTGAGGAAGTCATTACGGGGTACAGTGGGACGAAAGTGACAAGGAGTTAAATTTCCTGTAAAGACTTAGAAATTACGGGCATTCAGGACCTCTTCGATACTAGTCAACCTTGAAACGAAGGGGTGGAGGTAGAGAAAGGTATATCATGTGTGGGAGAGTCCAAAGTAAGGGTCCACCCGTCGGTAGAGAGAGGTAGGTTCGACGTCCTGTTGGGACGGGACACCGGCGGGGGGACGGGTGTCTAGAGAGGATCCCAAAGTGCCACATTCAAGGGGACCAGGGGGGGTCACGGATATGGGACGAATGAGGGAGGGACAAGAGCGAGAGTCTTTCATAATTAGGTCCTTGTCGTCACATCGGGAAACCCCGGACTCTAAAGTTCCGGACCTAAAAGAAAGGTAAGTAGGGTTGAGACTGAGAACTGTTAAGAGTTGGTCTACTGTAATTTTGCCATCAAAGGTAGAAGAGAAAGGAAGGGTTATACGACTCAAGAAGAGTCGTATAAGATCATCGGAGTCTTCCTCTTCTGAGAGACCAATTTTTCCTTTAGTTTCGATAAGGTTATGAAGTCACCCTTACGAGTGATAGAGGTCTAAGGGAAGTTGGGAGTTCTATAAACGGAAAACTCCAACTCTCAACGATCAACGGTCAAGGGAGGAGGGGGGGGGGGGAAGTGTAAGGGAAGTTTGTTTCGAAAAGACAGTCCAAAAACTGGGACTGCTTCTAAAAATTGACCTTAGGAAAAAAAAAAAAGAAAGGGGGGAAAGAGAGATTAAGACTTCCTAGAAAACAGAAAACTCGTTTTCTTGACTCTCTGACCCTCCCGACGACCCAAAAAAAAAAAGGAGAACATTCATTAACCCTTTCTCAAAAAAAAAAAAAAAAAGTTTCTTCTCTTCCATCTCCTTTTTTTGTTATGTTTCGATAAAAGAAAGAATTTTATTAATAAAATTATCTTTGTTTTCTCTTTCTAGAACTTTTCACACTTTTCTTGAAACTTCTCTTTTCCTGGGACCTTGCCATTATCTTTTCCTCCCTCCCGACCTCTCCTTGGACCTTTCTTCTCGAATTTTCCCTGAATTCGTTACGTGCGCGTCTTCCCCCTTTCCTCCTTATACTGCTCACTGACCTCCACGAGTAAAGTCCTGACACACGAGTGACCTGTCAAAGAGGTTGTCTTTCTGGTCTTCGGGTGGGACTCCGGTATTTCTCTTGAGAGGAGAGGATCGTATGGCGCATGAAACGTTACGGGTCGTATATCATTTACGAGTCATTTACGTCCCGACCTGTTTTGTTCAACCAATACCCACTGACAAAAAACAACGAACACAGACACGAAAGAAGAAGGAGGTCCTGAGTTACTTTCCAACTGACCCTTTTTTTCCCGGTCGGAGTGTGCTATCTCTAGTCCAACGCGGTTCGAGCCTTCGTCTCCAGTGCAAAACAGTCGGAGAGGAACAGAGTGGGATGATGTAAGGGACCCGAATCAAGAGTGGGAGAAGACCGACCCGCAGTGTGTAGGTTGCTTTGCGATAGTCGAGAGGTAATGAGCGTATATCCGAAGCGTGAGACCCTTAATAGGTACCTTTTTAGAATTAGGGTCCGTCCAACTAAGGAAAACGGTGGGTCTTACAGAGCCAACAGTCAGAACCACACTCGTCCCTTAATCCTTGAGTAAATTTATCGGCAGGTTCAGTTGAGATTATTCGTTTCATTTAGACTAATAATAGTAGTACTCGTGGTGGTACTACGTAGGGTTTCAATTTTTTTATTTTTTTCTAATTTTTCTTTGTCACCGACTCACAATAGAGACAGTTCCGAGAGGGCGATGACCCAGTTAACCCTCAATTGACATAAATGTCTGCCTGAAATTAGACCCCCTGAGTCGAGAGGTGTCGGAGACGAGGTAGAAATATCGTGGAGATTTTCCTTCTAATGTCTGTTGAATATAATAAACAATGAATTTTATCATCGACTGTAAAGTCATCGACGATCGAATAACACACGGTCCGTGATACGATATGCAAAATATATAAAATTGAGTAAAGTAAATAAGTAATGTTTTTTCTGAGCTCCGTCGTGTGTGTCCCAGTTAATACATTTGTTATTTAACCCTGAAGGGGCCACCAGGTCACCGATTCTGAGTCGTAAGGGTTACGTCCCCCGGGTCCAAGCTAGGGACCAGTCCCTTGATCTAGGGTGTACGGCGTTGATTCTCAAGGGTCACTACAGAGAAATGTAAAGGTTCACGGGGGTTGACGTTGATTCTAGGCCACGTCGGTTTATTATTCATTTATAAAGAAATTTTTTTTGTCATTTACTTCTCTACTGTACTCTGTGACACGTGTCTACCACTACGAATCCGTTTGTCCCTTTCTCTCATTCGTGACCTCTTTATTTGACTCCCTGTCCATTTCAATATATGATTTATAAACGGTGTTCTAGGAGTCAGGGAGTAGTCTCTCCTGGACGTTCTAATCGGAAATCGAAGGTTCGTCGTATACGTCTCCTTTTTTAAGTCTTAATCACTACGTTAAATGTCATGGGCATTTTATTTGTGATTGGCCATGGAATCCTTTTCATGGTGATGTCTTGAAAGAAGACACCTAGGGGTATGTTCCAAGTGACACAACACATATTGGTACAGGACCCATTGCAGGGATGGTATTTATTTTATTCCTTAACGTGTCCCGACGGGGAATCTTGTAAGGAGTCACGTCCGACTACCGTGTCACGGTTTCCGAGTCGAGTCATTTTCGTTAAGAAGCTCCCCGGGTTTGGTAAGTAAGAGCCAAACGGTGAGAGACTGGCCGACCGAATCAGATTCCTATTTTAACTCTCATAGACCTCCTTACCTGACCTCCACCCACTATTGTCACCCACCGTCCCACCCCCTTCCGATATCTATATTTTGTCCTGAGAACGTTGAATCGATAAAACCGGAAGTCAAGTCTTGACGTAGGGCTCTACTCTCCTTCCTTTCTTGTAGTGTCGGAAGAGACTATAGGTCCTAAAGAACCCTCCGTAGACTTCCATCCCCCTCCGTCTTGAGTTTTCTAATAAAGGGACTCCTCTGCCCCGTTCCCCGGTCGGTCAACAACACTACAGATCCCACCCTCACTCCACTGACTCACTCTGAGTAAATTTTATGTTTTTTCATGAAACCGTAAAAGAAAGAAAAAATAAAGACGGCTCATATGGATTGGGAGTTTTATAGTCGAATCGAAAACCGGTAGAACTTCGAACCCCTCTAATTCGGACGACCCTTTTTTTTAGGATTCCTCGTAAGTTTCTCCTTAATCTCCATCTTAATTTGTGTCAATTTGTCGGGGTCGTTTCGAGGGTCTGAAGGTGGAGACTTCCTTCTCGGGTCCGCGGGGTCGTAAAGTCTCTGGGTCTTCCACTGTCAGTCGTGTCTCCAGTCGGACGAACGCTGTAGACGTGGGGAATTGGAGCTTCAGGAGGTTCCCTTCTTTCAGACGTTGAATTGACAGGTAGATCGTTAAATCGTAGGTGTTCAAGAAGATAGACTGGTTTCGTAAAAAAAGGGATGTTTCTGACATAAAAAGGATTATCCCCTCCTGTCTTTCGAACAGGTCGGAACCAGGTCCCTCGACCGTGACCTCACTCTTCCCGTCAGGGGTCAATTTCCCTTATTCCAACCTTCCTCCCAACCCCGAGGGATCGACGACGAACCTTTAGGAGAACCACTCACTCCTGTTCCTATTTCCGCCCCCTCTTCCTCTCCATCTCGTTCGACCGTAGAGTCCGGTTCAGGGGACTGTTACCCGTCCTCAGACCTTGGACGTCGGACAATGAATTAATAGAGACTTACCAAAAACAAGGACCGAAATTTGTAAATGGGGATAACCCAAAAGTGCCGAAGTGTTCGAGAGATAGAGGAAAAGAAACGGCAACGGTACCGTTGCTGAGGTCCGCATGTTGACGAGAGACTAAAATTTATTTTCAACTCCAAAGAGAGAGAGAGAAGGGAGGGACGGGGAGGGAGGAAGAGAGAGAATCCTACCTACTCCAAAGAGAGTAGGGGAGGGAAGGAAAGTGGAAGGAGAGACGGGACGAGAGGGGGGTGGGCTGAGTCAAAGGAATAGTAGTGGAGTAAGAGAGGAAAGGAGGAAAGTGGACGGAGAGGAGATTCGGGAGAGGGGACAGTGACCCGAAGGATCTACCGGGATTAGGGGACCAACGGTACTGTCGTTCTGTTCCGGGAAATCCTCTCTGTCCCCGTCTCCAGCTTCCTATTCCCTTCAACCACCACCACCCCCACCACCGCCGCCCACCGCCCCTCCACTAGACAACCATCAGGGTCCTGGTCACAATGGGTTCTAAGAGACCCCTGGTGGTGGAAGGAGATACCCGGAGTTGAGAAGATCGTTAATTACCCGTTATCTAAGGAATAGATAAGGGGTAGGGGGGTGGGGGGTCCGTGGTTCTTTCCTGAAGAATTAGACACGTTAACCCTTACCACCCCCTCCTCTGTCCCTCCAGACACCTCTATTTCGTCATCAAAAGGTTTGACGACACACACACACACACACACACACACACACACACACACACACACACACGACACGTACCCCCCGTCCCGTCCCACTTCCGCCTTGAAGATCATAGACGAGACCCCGTCACTCAGTGGATATGAGGACTCAGAACCAAAAGTAACCGTTGAAAGTTCCCGACCTAATTTAGAAACTAAAAAGACATGAAATTCCACGGGTTCCTGTAGTCTCTTCAGAGTCGTCGATATCGACAACCCCCATCCCCGGTCCAACTCCTCCCTCCATAAACTCCCTTCACCCTCCACTTAGTCCACGGACTCTGGGTTTTCTCGATCAGGATGCCAGACCGTGGTGTCCCCAGACGAAAATAGACGAGTTCCGTCTCCACCCCATCTGGAGGGTCTTTAGGAGTAGTGTACAAAGATTTCTTTCAGCCCCGGAGGTGAGTGAGGGGTACTTGCCTGACAGGTTCACCGACAGAAACGGTCGATGGGCCTGTAAGGGACCGGGGAGACAACCATTCAATACCAGATTCACCTCTGCATTAGTAAGGATTTTACCAGATCTCTAACTTTATAAGATGAATGAGGAGTTGTTGTATTTGGTAAGAGAGAATTAACATACTATGTCCAGTTCCAATTTATGAACCCATTTCCCTCTTTATTTGTTGTTAGACCGTAAAATCTCTTTCGATACCTAACCCCCAGTCTTCTGAACTAAAGGCCCCGAAGGGACCATCGAGTCGACCGTTTCTTAGATGGACGTTACGTCCTCTGGGACCAAGTTAAAGACTCAATCCTTCTAGGGAACCTCTTCCCTATCCGATGGGTGAGGTCATAAGAACCCAAAGGGGTCACCGACTCTACGATTTCTTAGACGGACGTTAAGTCCTCTGTACCCAAGCTAGGGACCCAACCCTTCTTGGGGACCTCTTTCCTTACCGATGGGTAAGTAGAAGACCGGACCTCTTAAAGTACCTGTCTCCTCGGACCTTCCGATGTTAGGTACCCCTGTGTTTCTCAGCCTGTACTGGCTCGTCGAAAGTGAGAGTGAAAAAGAGCCCCACCAAAATAGGGCCCCCGTGAACCCTTACATTTCTCTGTAGAAAAGAACGGTGTGGTCACTTACCTCTCACACAGCGATGACCGAGATCACTCGTCTTCGGTCCCTACGACGATCTGTAGGATGTCATGTGTTGTCGTGGGGGAGAGGGACGTACGCGCGTGTGTGTTTGTGTGGGTGTGTACGTTTGTGTGGTTTGTAATCGACATAGATAGAGTTGGTTAAGTAAAAGGGTAAGTCTCGGAGTTACAGGAGTAAGTATCTAATCATAGAATACTAAATCCAGTGTGTGTAAAGGACTCACGGGTACAGTCCGTAGAAAGATCCGTGTCTCCCACCTCGTCCACGTTCTAGTTCTCTCTTCCAGGGGAACAGGGGTCTCTGAAAAGTAATTGAATAGAAGTGTTGAACTTTACTTTAACGTGTTCCAGTGTGTCTTTTAGTCCTTCCTTCGACCTTAGACTTGGGTCCAGAAGTATTTAGGTTCCCGAGAAGAGTAGTGAGGTGTGGTGTTTTATAATCCTAAGTTAAGTCGTTATCCTCGATAGTGTTTGGTGAATTTCGTAGAGTCTATGGAGAAGCTTCGTAAGATGTGCCTAATAAATTAAGTTAGAAATAGTGGTGAGATGCTTCGTCGACGACGATAAGAAGATGTGGTTTCATCTCCCTGGACGTGTCCCAGTACTACCGTCGTCCAAGACCTAGACTTGGGTTCGACTTGAGGTCTAGGACGGGAAAACGAGTCTTCGAGTTCGTATGAAGGTCCCGTAGTAGACACTCACGGTTCAGTGAAGTGAGCACAGGTTGAGAAACGTTGTGATACCCGACATTGGACGGTCCGAGGAGACAGGTATCCCTAAGAGGTCCGTTCTTATGACCTCACCCAACGGTACGGGAGGAGGTCCCCTAGAAGGACTGGATCCCTGACTTGGGCACAGAGAATATAGAGGACGTAACCTTCCGCCCAAGAAATGGTGATCATGGTGGGCCCTTCGATCACTGAGGAACAAAATATCTACTTTTTTGGTTCCGAGGTTTTATCGTATAGTGAACGGGTTCTTCTCAGTCCTACTTTTAGGTCCAGTGAGTTAGATTCTAGTCGAGTTTATATGGGAGCTCGAAAGTTACAGATATCAGGACAACCCCCTTCTGTCACCCTCCACGTAATATTCTTTGTTTCAGCCTTTCCCTTTCCCTTTCTCCTGCACCTTTTCACCCTCTTTGTGGATCACCAGTCCTCTTTCCTTTCTCGGCGGAGGTCTACCACTTCCTCTATCGCCTCCTCCCCCTCCTCTCCCTCCCGCGAGTCTTTCTTCGTTGTACGACTCGTGTGTCCCTCCCCAGTCCGATCCTCTCCTCCTCCGGGACCGCCGAGTCTCCCACTTCTTAGACGGATGTCACGTCCTCTGGACCCAAGTTAGGGACCCAGTCCTTCTGAGGGACCTCTTCCCTTACTCATGGGTGAGGTCATAAGAACGAACCTTTTAGGATACCGGTCCCTTCGGACCGTCCGATGCTAGGTACCCCAGCGTTTCTCAGTTTGTGATGACTCGTTGATTGTGAAAAGACTTTGGAGCCCACCCGAGGAGAGGTACGGAGCGGTGGATAGTCGACTGATCCGACAGTTCTATAGGTCTGGGAAATTTGTTGGGACAGGGAGACCGGTCCCTTGCTCTTCTTGAATCTTAGACACTGGGTGGGGGGTTTAGGGGTTGGGGTCACAGGTCCCCGAAGTAAACGACGAAAAGGATTGTTGGTCGGGGTCGGGACTCCCTCCCCCCGTTCTTCTTTCCTGTCCGGAACTCTGGCTTCGTGGGTTGTGTCTTGAGTCGTGTGTCCTCCGCGGTCCTGGACGGTCCGAGGGAGGGTCGAAGGGTCAAGGAGGACCTCTAAGAAGGTCCGAGTCGAGGAGAGAAGTTTAGGTAAAATGTTTACTCCTTTTGTCCGGGTCTTCGAAGAGACCCCCGGGACTGGGAGTGACTCTTCCGGGCCCGTACTGAATACTTTCTCCGACCCCAAACAACAAACAATAAAAACAAAACAAAACTTGTTTTGTCTTAGGTCCCGGAACCCCTTGAACGTTAGACCATCTTTTGACTTTCCAGTCACGAAATTTTGACTCATATTTGATTCGGACACTTTACTCTATTTCCCTTCCAATCAGTCTTTTCCGGGAACCTCCTCCATTGGGAAAACTCTTAGTCTACGCCCTCCACCTCCCACTCCTACCTCTTCGAATGTATCGCGTCCGGAATCCAGAAATGTCTGACTTTAAGGACCCGAGAACGAGGATCCTCTCCCGGGACCAAAAGTAAAAAAGGGAAGGGGGGTTGTCGAGTCGAGACCAGCCGGAGACTCTACTAATTTTGGTTTTCTTAAAATTTACGGACCTTAAGTGAAAAGTGGTGACTACGGTAAACGAATAAAAGAGAGAGAGGGGAGGGAAGAATATTAAAGAAGAGAACCCTCTCGATAGACAAACGGAGTGAGAAAAGAAGACCGACTCAAACGAGACGCTACTAGGGGTCATGGGTGGTCTACTGAAACAAAAGTAACGCCCCTCCTCCTCTCTCCCCCATCCCACAGAGTCCGTCTTCCCTCCCTCCTCCCCTCCCACCTCCCCGGAACTAGAACGACCGCTTTCAAGGGTCTTTTTCTTTCTTCTTTATCGAAAGTCCCTTTCTTTAGACGGTTTACAAATACAAGGGTGTTCTGAGACGCTTTGGAAAAGTGTCTGGTTTCGATTTCAACTCCCACTCTAGTCTCGTGCAAAGAATTCCTTGTTTGAGAATAGTTGTCCGTATGTGCTCGTGGGTGTAGGAACTAGGTCCCAGGGGTTGGAAGGGTCTCGTCCGACCTAGTAGAGGTAAGGTTCCTGTCGTCTGAGACACACACACACACACAGACACACACACACACAAACGTCCCTCTTCCCATGAAGACGACAGGAATGGGTCTCAGGTCTGGTATAGACTTTTTACATATTTTTCAAACGAAGGTGGGACCAAGGATTTGTTTGGTACGAAGAGGTCCCCGTGGGGTTGCGACCGAGAGACTTTAGTTAGGGAGACCAAAACCGAGTTTTTGGTTTAGTCTCTCTAGGTCCCGGAGTAAGTCCTTCTTCGTCAGGAAATACACTTGAGGGGGGCCTACCGTTTGTCAGTCTTTTGCCACGTCGGTCTTAGAACCTCTAATAATGGGAAGAGTAAAATACTATTCTTTTGTCCGAGTCCAGTGGCGTATTCCGTGTGCAGGGCTGTTGGTGTTTACCTCGATTTTAAGTGGCGATCTGAGCTTTGGGTCACGAGGAAGGTATAACGGAGGACTTACATCTGAAAGGATGCCATCTCGGACCCTTTGGTCCTCGACTCTGTCTTCGATGTTTGGTAGACTCACTCTGACCTGTGTAAATTGGGAGACCGTGTCCCCGAGACGACGTCCAGGTCACCCGTCAGACTCCGCATCTCCAGTCGTTTCCCTCCTACAGTTGGGATGGACCTCGACCTACGGCTATTCGACACTCGACCTTCATCGGGACCGGCTTTGTCTGTTGAAGAAACACTTTTCTTTTTAACGTGACCCTGTCCCACTGGACCCAACAGTGACGAATTCTCATGTAGGGTCTTCACCGTGTCACATCTTTAAAACACGGGAGGGAATGACTCCTTCCACTTGTTTCGTGAGAGAGAGGAAGTAGTCGAAAAATTTTTTAATTGAACAAACTACACCAAAGATTCCAGTACCCGATCCACGAAGGTACACCACTATTGTTATCCTTATCGTTATCGTCAGTGTCGAGGGTAAACAATTCGTGGACAGTATACGGTCCTTGAGACAAATGTATATGGCAGACGTCAGAAAGGTTCCAAGGGTAACTGGTTGCCTCTTGGACTCTGAGTCTATATACTGTTAAGGTTCCAGAGTACCGATCAATTACCGTTTTTCCAACTATCCTGGGTTAAGAAAAGAAAGAGTTCTGGTTCGTAACACGATCCCACTTCTTTCTTTTAAGGTATGCCTCTCGCTTTCTTACCTGCAGGGGGTAAGAGGTGGTTCAGGACGTCTGGTCCTCGGGACGGGACTCTCTGCTCTACTTGTCGTCACCCCTTGTCACCACTCAACGGTCTTGAAACCCAAGGTCAGGGCGAGACGGAGATTGGGAGACTCATTTGAGATGATAGAGAGTCAGAAGAGTTTACGTAGTAGACCTGTAGGAGGAACGACAAATAGAAGTCCAACCTTCGGGTTCCTTTCGGGGTTCCAAACACCAATACGGTCCCGACTCCCGGGTCGTCCTTGTCACGAGAGAGGGAGGGAATGGAGAAGAAGGACCCAGTGTCAAAAGGAGTAGACACTCTACCTCGTACAACAGTCGAGGACCGTGTCGTGGACGTTCCACACTCAGATTCTCGATCCGGAAGGGAAAGAAGTAGGTTAGTGGTAATACCTCACCAATAAGGGACTCACCCGAAGGGTCCACCGTGATAACTATTTCTTGGGTGCACGATCGGACCCTCTGAATTCCCTCCGTCCAAGCTAGGGACCCACCCCTTCTAGTGGACCCCCTCCCGTATCGTTGGGTGAGGTCATGAGAACGGACCTCTTAGGGTACCTGTCTCCTCGGAGTGCCCGATGCCGGGTATCCCGACGTTTCTCGACCTGTGTTGACTTCGCTGAAACGCGTGTACCGGGACCCTAAGTCGGGGTCTTACACACAGGGCGAGAGGGGTCTTTTACAAGGGTCCGGTTCAGCACCCAGGATTGACCCACCACCGGGACGGGACAGAAAGGGACAGTAGGAAAGAGTGGCGACGTCTGAAGTGAAGGGGCGTATCCCAGCTACTTGAAGTGACCCTGGTAGAGAACGAGGAGTAGCTCACAAGACCAGTGGTCGGATGTGGTGGAGGACGACATAGGGTGGGATGGAGTAGGGGGGTGTGTTGGTCCCTCCGGTTCCGTCGGTCGCTACACGTCGAGACCGACGTAGTCGAGACTACCTGGTCCACCTCGGAGGGGGTCCCTCGAACTGGTATAGGGACTGGTGGTCGTCGTCTCGGAGGTGGTCGGACGACCCGACTGGTCCCCAAGACCCGGCCACGAGGCGAGTCGTTAGGTGCGCGGGCGAGTCACGACGACGGACTGCAGGGAAAGAAGGGGAGGGAACCAGAGTCGTGGGCGTCGGTCGACGGGGGTGGAGGGAGGTCGTAGAGACAAGGGTGAGAGGGGAAGAGAGGGCGAAGGAGGGGAGGGGGGAGACGACGCCCGAACCTCGTCCTCCAATACTTTTACTCGACGCACGGGTCCTCTGACATTAATAGACGATTCACACTTTCGGTCTCACTAATTAATTCTCTATTATTTTTCTTTTCCTCCCGCTCTCCCCCCGGAGTGCCGAAACGAAACTACTATCTTGGACTCCACTCGGTTCGTTAATCCCCTTAGAAATAGCTCTCAATCGATATTAGGTGTTTAATAGTTCGTGGTTTACGAGGTCCTCATCCCGTGTAAAGTGAGGACGGCTCACTGTCTGGCTGTCTGTCCCTTCCTGTCGCCCTCCTTCCCCAGGTCCCTCGTAGGTCGACCCCCGTCCCTCTCTGGGCCGCGTCACCTCGCGCGCAGACGCGACCACCTGTCTAACAGGGCACGGTCCGGTGGCCCGTCGTGAAGGTCCGGGAGCCCGACACCGATGGGAACTTTGTCCCATCGTTGGGCACTGTTTCTGTCCGACGGGGGGTCCGTCCGAGGTGTCGTCTCGGTTGAGCCTTGTGGGGGTGACAGAGGAGGTCTTCCTGGTCTCCCGGTCCGCGGACAGAGGGGTGTCTGTACAGTCGAGGAGGAGAAGCTCCTGAGTGTAAGAGGGGACAGGAGTTCCCTGGTCCTCGACGACATTGTGGTAAGGAGAGGGGTGGAACCGTACACCCTCATACAGTGCGCCGGCCACGCTTACGACGTCCCCGGTGCTGAACTGTTCCGATGTGGTGTCGAGCACCGAGGGCCTCGGTCGTCGGGTGTCCCGGGATCGACCTATCGGGAGGGGCTAGGTCGAGGGTGAGAAGAGGGTGGGTTGGGAGGACATTCTTGTCAGAGAAGAAAGGGTGACCCAGGACGGGATGGTCAGGAAGGGTGACCCCAGGTAAAAGGAAAGAACAGGGGAGGACCTTTGGAAGGGACTGGCTAGGGTGTCGAGATCATAGAGAAAGGTAGAAGAGGACACGTTTACATGTTGTCCCAAGTTTTACGGGGGGATTAAATCTACTAGACACACACAAATCTGGGACTCCTTCTACCGTTGGACAGAGGAGATAATGTTGATCGATAGACTGTCGTCTTTGGTTCGGAGGCGGGAGTTCAAGTTCGAATCCCGATTCTCAAACGTGACTAGATTATGTCAGACCAGCCTCTTCCGTTACCGTGGGGTGAGGTCATGAGAACGGACCTTTCAGGGTACCTACCTCCGCGGACCTCCCGACGTCAGGTACCCCAGCGTTTCTCAGCCTGTGCTGACTTCGCTGAATCGTCGTCGTCGTCGTCGTCGTTATGTCAGACCATAGGATCAGGTGTGAGGTAGTCTAATCATCTAGAGGTTTCCGTCTGTGGGATAGGGAAAGAAAGAGACGGGTGTGACTACAGTGAACCCTAGGTGGGACAGGTGGGTCCGTACCTACCGAACCAACTCCTGTAGGGACACACCGAAAGGACCGTCGAGTCACCATTTCTTAGGCAGACGCTACGTCCTCTGTGCTCAAGCTAGGGACTCAGTCCTTTACGGGACCTCCTCCCGTACCGTTGGGTAAGGTCACAAGAAAGGACCTCTTAGGGTACCTGTCCCCTCGGAGTACCAATGTCAGGTATCACAGCATTTCTCAGCCTGTGCTGACTTCGTTGAATCGTACGTGTGTGTGTGTGTGTTATACCCTAAGGTTTTCCTTCTATAAGGACGAGACTTTGATCTAGTCCAGGACTGACACCAGATCCGAGTGGAGACGGTAGAGGGGACGACCGGGGTGAGAGGAGGTCCATGGGTCACGACGGGGTCTACGGTCTCGAAGAGAGTCGGACCGGGGGCTCCTCCCCCCTCCTCCCAGGGAGTTCGGTAGGTGGTCTCTGTCACCGGGCCATTTCCTTTGGTCTCGGGTTGTCGGAGGTCGACGAGACTCGGTGGCTCTTACCCTTTGACCTGTTCCTTACCGTACCACCGAGTCGGCCCAAGGACCCTTGTGATGACGAGACCGGGACTGACCCCTGTGACCGTTCTATCTCTCGGAACCGCCAAAAAACCCTTCATCTGGACGAGGGATCTCTGTTCGACGAGTTGGAGTTGACTCCGGAGTTTCTGTCACAGTGGAGACCGGAGAGATCCGAACGTGACTCTCTTTTTCCCCTTTACAATAAAAAGGTCCGTATTTCTTATGACCTGAGGATGAGTTAATATCAGAGTTTATTCTGTCGAAAAAAAAAAAAGGTACCTTCTCGTCCTTCCCAACCCCAATCTGTGTTTCTTGAAAGACGAACGGTCCCTAATTAACTATACTTCCACTCGTCCGTCTCTCTCGTTTGCTTTAAGGGAAGAGAAGTCTTTTTCCTGTTTGTGTCTACGTAGGTCCAACTAAGTTTAACCAGGACGGATTTCTCTCTCTAGAACTCTCAGGTCTCCACAAGTCTAAGAACGTCTTAGTAGGGAGGTGGAAGTGAGGACTGGGATCCTAGATACGAGATCCTTCGGACCAGACTGACTGGGATGGAGGAAGAAACAAATGAGACTTTGAGGAGTCCTACCTACACGCATCAAACGTGAACCTCCACCGACTTTCACATCAGTCAAAAGACCTCCAAGAAGAAAGGGGATCACCCGTCCTAAGGGATCTATATGCCTCGTTTGAACAGGGTAATATAGTCTTTTGAGACTCCCGTCTCCGCGAGAAGAGACCGGGCACCTGGACAGAGCTGTCGGACTCCGAGACGTGGGTCTAGTGGTTCCCTCCCTCACTCAGTCGAGTAGTACAACGGACTTGTTGGTAATCCGGATGTACTCACACTCTTTTACTGGACGGGTCCCCACCAGGAGGTAAGGAGGGACTTTTGGTACCGGGGTTCATCCAGATGTTAGGTGGAAGAAAGGGTCTAGAGTGAAACGAGTACTAGTTTGGAAGTTCGGTTTCGGTTGTTTCGGATCCGGGACCGATCGTCGAGTCAGTTTTACAAAAAGGGGGATTTTGGCGTGGTTTACTCTCGACCCAATAACTCCTCAGTGAGAAGAGTAAATTTTTTTCTTCCCTCTTCCGACTGACTCCTGACTGACCGAGCCCGTACCTCCTCCGTACAGAGGTGGTTGTATGACCGATCAACGAAAAGTTGAAACGTCGGTCGTCGACCACTTGTGAACCTCCCCACTTTATCTCCATCGACCCTCGCACCCTCCACCACCCTTATTCCGACCCGTCCAATCCGAACCCCGTGCGTGACGGGGAAGACAGCGTGTCGAACGGAGAGATTTTGTTTGTATAGCTACCAGGACTTAGTTACTGGGTAGGTCCGAGGCAATATGTTGGTTTTCACTTAAGTCCATTTACTCAAGATAAAAAGGAACGAAGGGTAATCTTTCGACTTCGAGATAAAGGGATCTCCTTTGTGTAGGAGAATTGTGAAGTCTCACACCAGGTTCCTGGTCGTCGTAACCGTAGTGGACCCTCGGACCACGGTTGTGTCTTTAGGGCGGACTGGGGTCTAGAAGACTTAGTCTTAGACGTGAAAAATTGGTCTAAGGGGTCCACGAAGTGTTCGTACAACTTCAAACTCTTAGTGACAAGATTGTATGACTCAACTTTGGAACACCTCTCTATCCCTAAATTTGGATTTGGAAGACCAGGACGAATGACACGTAACGGGTTCCTCACGAAAGGGTCCCGTATTTCATCTCCATTTACCAACGATAGTGAGGTAAATTGTCTACTCCTTTGATTCCGAGTGTTTTTACTTCTCGGGTGACTTTAAAGTCTCGGTCCTAGTCTGGATTAAGATTTCGTTCCACGAAAGATAAACGACGGTAGAGTTTCGAGGGTGACGTGCCGTGAGGTCTCTGGTATTTAAGTCCCTAATGGTTGTAGTGACCGAACCAAGTGTAACTGAATAGACATAAACGTGGTAATAAACAAGAAGTGAGTAGGATGACTAGACGGAACCTGATACTCGATATTTTTTTGTCCGTGACACGTTATACTAAATGACTTTTGACTGACACAAGGTTTATGACAAGGAATTGTATCTAAGGAAGTAAGTCAGGAGTGTCGTTGGAAGATTCCATCCAGAATAACAGAGGTAAAATATCTGCTCTTTTGACTCCGAGATCACTTTACTGAACCAGGACGAGTGCGCCCACCGTCGGAGAGACGGAAAGGGTGTCCGGGAGACCAGTCCTCCAGGGTCCCGTGAACTCCGCAATAGGTTAAGGTTCCCACACAACTTTCTCTGGTCCGAATCCTGTGCTGGGACCATACTTTGGTTTCCGTTGTACGTGTTTGGTTTAGGGAATCTATGCCCGAAATGCCCGAGATGCCCGAGGAGAGAGTTAAAAGACGTGTTTACCTCTCGTCGTCGTCACGTCTATTAGGTCTTCAGTAAAGTTGAACGAAACGTTACGTAATTTAAAAAAAAAAAAAACGGTTCAGTATAAAAGGGAAGATTAATATAAACCGAGTTTGACTGTAATTTTACTTAAACATAAGAGTGAAGTGGTTGCCGGACCATTCCCTTCTTCAGGGTCTACACACGTCCCACTATCCGTGTAGTCACATCTTAGTTTGTAGTAGGTCCGTCATCGGCTGACCCCTACCTCCGACCTCTCGGCCGTCGCGACCGTTGTCCTAATACCCTCTCCACCACCTGTTTCTACCTCGCCCGAAGTCCCCGAAGACCCTCAGGGGAGTTTGGTAGGGGTGTCACGCCAGTTCGTCTATCTAAAGGTTCCTCCATCCCCGACTCCGAGTCTCGTCGTGTGTCCCAAACTCCAGTTAACGAGTCCCAGACCCTAATTTTGGGTCCTCAGGTGACCTGCTGATCCCTTAGTGTTTCTTCTTTTGGGGTTGAAGAGAGACCCCGAAGTGGATTGGTCAGACGAACGAGGGCGAGGGAACAGAGAGAGAGAGAGAGAGACGGGGGTAGACGGGTAGAGTCGAAGAAAGGAAAATTATTGGAGGGTCAATTCACTTAGCTTACCCTTCTTCGTCAATTTTCGTGGAGTACCGAACTGTTACGACCCATTACCTCGCTCGTCCCGGGGTCCGACAAGGACCCTCTTAAGTCCTTTCCCCTCCCCCCTGAGTTGGTTCCTGTTTCAATTAAATCTTTAGTCGAGTCATCCCACCCTCATCCCTATCCCTTCTCCCTTGACCTGTGTTCTCCAACCCTCTAGACCCCTTTCGTGCGAAATATATTTGACGGAAACAAGGACCTTTAGTATTAGGAGCCCTCCCTGGAGCGAGTGAGGAAGCCTAAGGAGTCGAGGAAGGTAGGCCTCGTCCCCCGTGTTAGTCCCTAACAGGCTCGGCCCTATAGAACTTGTCGCGACGTAAGGTCTCCGAGGTCGGCGTCGGGGCCGGAGTGTAGACACCGACACGGGAGGGGGACGGTCCGCCGGAGAAGGTGAGGGGTGAGAGGCTATCGATCTGAAGTCGTAAAAAGTGTATGGAGAGAAGGTCGCAAATAGAATATCATAACAGTTATACACAAATATGTAGGTAGAGGGTGTGGGCGGGGTCTCATCGAGTTCCTGTTCCTGGTTTAGAGTGAATGGAACCTAAAGACCACGGATGTACGTATGGGTCGGGTCGGGTCGGTAATTTTTGTGTGGTCGAATCACCCTGTGACCGTGAGTGGGGATATCGAGTGAGGGTACCACCCTTAGAAGAAGTTTCCAAAGGTAAACTTTTCGGTCTCTGTCGAAGGAATTTCTCCAAACTTCTTAGAGGATCCGAGTCGGGGGTTTACGTGTGTGTAGAGACCGGTGACTGGTCTCCTTTACCGGGTCCTAACTGGGACGTCCCTGATTTATTTAGGTCTAACCGGGAGACTACTTTGGTCCACCAAGGGGATCTGAGACCCGTCACGTCTGGGTCGGGTCCGAGGGTTTCTTGTATCCTGTTTCTTGGATCCATAGGTGGTTCGACGTCGCGAGTGGTGACTTGAGACGGAGAAATAGAATAATCTGGACTCCTAAGCTTCTCTTTTTTCTAGAGTAGTAAAGTTCGGAGGGGTTGAGACCAGTGTCTAGACTCTGAAGGGTTCCACTTGACTAAAATTCAAAAAGACGGGTAAAGATGGGTCAGTTTGGGCTGGTAGACGGGTAAAGTAAAAAAAAAACGGTTGAATTCCCCGACATTTAGAGTTGTCACCAGAAGGGTCTACCGTGATCACCATTTCTTAGACGGACGGGAACGTCCTCTGCGTTCACTACCCACAAACTCGGGACCTAGCCCTTCTCGGGGACTTCCTCCCGTACCGTTGAGTGAGGTCATGAGAACGGACCTCTTAGGGTACCTGTCTCCTCGGACCGCCCGATGTCAGGTACCCCAGTGTTTCTCAACCTGTACTGACTCCCTGACTCGCATGTCCGTGTGTTTGGAGATATCACCGAGGTTGTCTGCTCCTCAAATTCTCCTCTCCTCCCAACCCACTTCTTACTTCATCCCTAGTGTTTCAAAAATTGTGAAGGAAACGAAATTTTCCCGAAGGGACCACCGAGTCTACCATTTCGCAGACGGACGATAAGGCCTCTGGACCCAAGTTAGGGACCCAGTCCTTCAAGGGGACCTCTTCCTTTACCATTGGGTGAGGTCATAAGTACGGACCTTTTAGGGTACCTGGTTCCTCGGACCACCCGTTGTCAGGTACCCCAACGTTTCTCAGCCTGTGCTAACTCGTTCAAGAGAAAGAGAAACGAAATTTTTGTCTTTAGGGACAGAGAAGGAAGAATGTCCTCCCAGAGTCCGGACCGTAAAGGTCCGAAAAAAACCCAGTCCGGGGTCTGATGACAAGACCTAGTGGAAGTAATAAAGAGGGATTGGGTTTAGGAGTCGACGGTGGTCGGAGGTACCTGGAACGCGTAAGGCCGTCGGTGTGGAACTAAGCCCTTCAAGTCGGCCGGACCATTACGAGAGGGAGAAGGACGGTGTAGGTGTAGGACAGGTAGGAATCTGACCGAAGGAGGTACTTCGGAAAGGACCGGAGAAGTCGGGTGTCGTTCGAGGGGTCGAGACTGACGCGTGTGACGAGAGGACCGTGGTTTACGTGGGTCGGATCGTAATGGAACCCTTCTAGGGGACCTCTTCTTTTACCGTTTGGTGAGGTCATGAGAACGGACCTTTTAGGGTACCTGTCTCCTCGGATCATCCGATGTCAGGTACCCCAGCGTTTCTCAGTCTGTGCTGACTCGCTGAAGTGAATCGTAATGGACCTTGGAAACGTATATAAACATATAGAATCAAAGAATTTCCCTTCCCTGGTATACTATAACACCCCAAAAAAAAAATAAGGGGTATTACGGATGTATTACATACAAAGTATATATCATTACATGTAAACGACTGAACCTTTTTTTGATTAAGAGGGGTAAAATACCTTCTCATTTGACTGTGGAGGCCTTCGATTCATTAAACGTAGATTTAGTGTTTCACTCTGGGAATTTCCGTTTCCATCATAAAATAAGAAAACCGTTGTGATCACGGACCTTGTGTCATATTCGTGTTTTGTGTAAAGACACCCTATTTCCTTGGTTCAGGTCTGAGAGAAGGGTGTGTCACTCCTATCTGAGGACGTTGACGAAGTCTTCCTTTCTTCTCCGTCTCTTCTTTTCGTAGTGTACCGGTCAACCCTTCTCCCTACACACTGAGGATTAGACCGGACCTCGCCCCGTCCGATGCCCTTGTCGGGACGGTCGTGTCTCGTGACTATGGACGACAGGGAACGACGGAGTTTGGGTGAGGGGTACTGGAAGACCCTCTAAGAAGGTAGTGGAAGGGTCTCAGTCCCGGGACCTCCTTACTTCGTCGTCGTCGTAGAGGACCCTTTGATTACCCTAAACGATCCCTCATGATGTCTCAAGGTGGGACCTAAATTCTGGGACTTAGGACTCCTTCGACCGACCGATGTTCCGGGTAAATAAAGTTATACTAGGGTTAAAACAATTTACCTGAGTTCCTCCCGTCTCTCCTTACTCCGAAGTCGAGGGACTCTGATGTCTCCAATTATTTTCAACGACCTCTTTAATTTACACCTCCCCCTCTTTAACCCTCGAACCTCTCTCAACTATGTCCCATCCCCTCTCGTCCTATCTTTTTCTTTTTACGCTAGAAGTCGTTTTTTCTTTCAGTCGAAAGTAGGGCCCTCGAGTTTCTTGAGCCAGTCCAACGTGACAGACACTTAGTCACCCACCCTTCCACATTCTCGACCCCGACGTCCTATCTCTCTCTGGTCTTAGTGTGTTACCCCTTGGACTCCAAAGATTGAAAGAATTGGAACATCACACACGTAGAAGTCTCGTTCTGTTCTGTGTTCGACCACGGAAGTTTCTGAGAAGTTTCCTACCGACGGTACCGACCGTTCCCTTACCCTGTGTCTTGTGCCGACATAAGAGACCACTTACCTACCCGGCCCCCTTTCCCTCTCTCTGGACAAGTATCCACATACCCCCACTCTTCGCCGACACATACGTTCACACGTCCTCTGGTGCTCCCTTAGATGTGCACACGTACACCTGTGTGTGTGACGTCTCACTCTCGACGCACGGCGCCGTCACACCTTGCCCACCCACACGGGTAGCCAGAAGTCCCCGAAGAGAGACCTTAGTAAGGACGGAGGGTGAGGTTGGAGGGACGAACCCTAGGCCAGGACCGAGACAGTGATGAATTTATCTAGTGCAACCGGTTAGACGAATTGAAGAAAGAAACAAAAAGAAACAGGTGAGTGTTTTACCCCTATTGAGGATTGTCCAATGACAACCATGAACTTTCTTTAAAAATTTTAATAAAAAATAAAAACCGACCCTCCGTACACCCTAGGGTCAAGGGGCTAGTCCCTAACTTGAGTACGGGGGACATAACCCTCGTGTCACAGAATTGGGGATGTGACGGACCGTTCAGGAATGACAACCATAATTTACTCAGTGATTACGTTCGTTTTATGTTTCGTCCGAGAGGTGTCTTCTCTTGGTGGAAGAGAGAGTGAATCTTACCTGAGTAAAAGAAAGGACTGAGGACTCTGTCGAAGAGAAACTGTAATGTAAAGTCTTAACTCCTGTACCGTCGGAGAAAGAAGAAAGGACGACTGGTGACGGACGACGAGGGGACGGGGGTTAGGGTCGGGAAAGGTCCAGTTTCGTAGAAGATCCTGTCCCGGTTCATTTCACCGGACCTCCGGAACTCTTCTTTGGTCCGTCCTCGACCATCCACCCCTCCCCTGTATCGGAAGGGTCAAGACAGGGATAGGCACAAACCTTTGGTAGGGGTTTTAACCCTACTACCTCCGTAAACGGGGGATAGGGGAGGGAGGTCGGGTTGGAGGGGAATCGTTCAGTAAAGTTGAGAGATTCTGACAAAATAATACATAATTTACCCCCTTTATTATTGATGTGACGGGTATAGTATCCTGTCAACATTATATAGATGGTTTACTCTGACATGTACACTTTTTCAACGATTTTAACCTTGCGTGATATATTTATGTCCTGAAGGGACCACCGAGTCACCGATTTTTTTTTTTTTTTTTTTTTTTGACGGACGGTTGCGTCATGTACGTCGAAACTTGGGACCCACCCCTTCTAGGGGACCTCTTCCTTTACCGACGGGTGAGGTCCTAAGAACGAACCCTTTAGGGTACCTGTCTCCTCGGACCGTCGAGTGTCAGGTACCTCAGTGTTTTCATAGGTTACGTTGGGTCACTGATTTGTTATGTTTCAATTTTTCTGAGATGTTCACCCTTCTTCTCTAGACGCCGGAACATTTGGAGGACGAGGACTGTCTGTTCCTCAAGGGAAGGGGTGATTTATTTTGTCTACCAGTAGGTTCGTTCTGTCGTTCTACGTCCACCCGATCCGCAGGACCGACTCGGGACCCCCTCGTCCGACTCGGTCCGTGGTCCTCCTCGTGCCCCAGTGGCACCTCTTCTTCTCGTCCTTCTGCGGGAGAAAAGGGGAGGTCTCGGTGGAGTTGGCTTCCCTCCGGTGACGTGTCCACGGAGACGGCGCCTCCCACGGGTCCCCTGGTACCCGAAACATCATTTTGTTTCTCAAACTTAGACTCTAGATTATGAGGTCCCTACCGGGGCTCGTTCAATTAATTTTAACCGAAACCAAAGGAGTAGGAATTTTACCCCCATTGTAAAGGAAGTGTTCCCACAACAATATTCCTTATTTGTTGTTACTCACACTTCTCGCGTGTCATCCCTAAAGCTGTTCTTCAGTGAAACTCCGAAACCAACCCTCTGGTGGAGAGGATGTCAGTGAAAAGGGATGGGATCCCGTCCGTCCCGGACGGTTTCGTCTACTCTTGTGGTCTGGGGTCGGAGACACAGACGGTCCCTGACCCGACTCAATCTTCGACTGACAGAACCAAAAGAGGGGTCCGGGGATGAGTCGTGGGGTGGGGGACGTACTGACAGGTGTTCAGTTAGAACGTACAACGTCCCCATCAAGGGTTCAAACGTCGAGTACCTGGACATTTCCGACATACATTAAACGTTGACGTTTGGAAAGGTAACCGGTTCATTTCGGGAAATATGCCCTGAAGGGACCGCCAGGTCACTGATTCCGAAGTACGAGGGTTACTTTCCCTGGGTTCAGGTTAGGGTCTAGTTCCTTGATCTGGGATGAACAACGTTGATTCTGGGACGTCGTTAGTTTATTTATGTTTTTATATTTGTTTGTTTTTTAATTTTCTGTAAATACCCGTGACAATATAATGGTTTCTTTTTGGACAAGTTGTGGGTTTTTACATCCTGTCTTAGAGTCTTGTCTCCTACCAAAATCCTTAAACTTACTTAAAGGTAAATACTCGTGAGAGAGGAAAAGGGAGACTCAAGAGGAAGTCGAGACCTAGTCCTTCCTGGGACAGGACCGAGTCGTAGACAGGGACGACCGTACACCCTAGGGTCAGTTTCTTTCCACCCCCGTCATGAACTCCCCTCGACCAAGGGGTTGGTAATTATGGCAGTTCTATGGGTTGGACAGATTTGGAGCTAAAGAGTCGGTACTTTACCCCTATTAATGTCTCGGCTAGAGTCCCCGGACAACATGTCTAATTTAATCTATTACGTTTATTTCATCAATCGTGTTCCCGAGGTATTTACTAGGCATACTAAAGGTCTGAGACTTTACGACGGTGGAGCCCCGATCACAAGGAGTAAAGAGTATTCTCGAAACCGAGGAAGAGTGATCTTACGGTTGGAGAAGGTAAACCAGGAGAAGAAGGGGTTTGGGAAGGACTCCAACGGTTGGTTCGTTCCGACCAATCGGAGGGGAAGACCCAGGAGGTGTTGGGTCAAGAGAGGTGTTCTCTATGTTTCGTCTCTACGACCTCGGGTCCTGGTTCTTAGACCCGTCGACCTCTCTCTTTTGTTTTTCTCTTCCTCCTCGACCTTTCCGTCGTTCGTTGACCCGACGGGCACAGGTCGGTGTTTCAGGATTGTCTTCGTGACCGTCCCGTACAGAAAGGTCTGGGACGAGGTTCGTGGAATACACCTAATTGTACGGTAACGGTGGGATACTTTACAATAAAGATAGGACTGACATATCTGCTCGTTTGACTCAGTGTCTCTTTCGTGTGTCGAACAAGTGTGACTGTGTTGATAGGTCACCGGACCCTCCTTTCCCCAAATCGGTCCCTCGACCTGTCCTCAGACACTAAATTGGTGGCAAATCATGACGGAGGAAGGTTGTAGCATCGCGAGAGTGGCTCAGTTAGTTAACTAGTCTATAAATTCCCGTGAATAACGTGTGAATCGTAGCACAGTCTTTCACTTTCCTATTTTCTCTTTACTTCTGAATCAAGGGTTCCTATATTTCGAGATGTCCTCGAAGGTAGTCTCGTGAACCAAGAGTCCAGTTCTACCCCACTCTCGGTCCCTGTTTCGACCCGACGAAGTAAGGATGGGTGGTCTCTCGGTTCCCGTCTCCTCTGTTGGTTGGTACTTTGGTACCCTCGGTCGTCTTCCACCCTCCGGCTCTGTGCAAGAGGAGGAGAAGGACTAAGTCCTAGAAGACCCCAGGTCTCGTTATCGACCTCCATTACGATCCGGGACTTTTGACCCAAATGTGGGAAGAGAGCCCCAGACTCGTCTTCAGGTTAGTTCCAGTTCCTCTCCCTGGTCCATAGGACTAAAGACGGTACAGAGGGGGACGAGAAAGGGTCGGAGTTCTAGGAGGAAACCCAATCTTTACACCCGGTAGACTTCACACAGACACCACGNCCCTCCTCCCCCGTGCCACTCTTCCCTCAGGTAAGGGTCGATGAGAAGAAAGGTCTGAGAACAAGAGACAGACCCACATCGACATGAGTCCGTCAACTAATGACCCTTAAATCCTCCGGGACCCCGGAGAAGGGAAATGAGGAGCGGTGGAACGGTTCACCACCGTCCCTACGGGTCCCCTGTAGATCCTCGACCTCCCTGTGTAAAAGGGGGATGGGGGTGGAGGTGGGAGGGGACCTCCGTCGAGGGCGGGGCTCGACCGGACAGTAGGGTGTAACGAGACTAATCGATATTAGAAAGAAAAAGTTAAAGAGGAGGGACTCTGACCCCTCGCTCTTTTAGAGGGTCTTTTACTTATTTATAAAGTTAAAAGTCGCGTTAGTCAGACTCCTCGGTCGCGTACTACCTTTGCCCCCCTTCCTATTACCAAAAGTAAATCTATTCTATGTCTTTTAATAAATCACTTTTTACTTCTAACTACTTCGGGTAACTTTAAGAAATTTTGCGCTAAAAATAAAGAGACGGATCCGGCTTGCAAGGAAAGGAGAGAGGAGAGGCGAGGGGAGTTAAGTTGACGGAAGAGGAGGGTGGAAGAGTTGTGAACGGGTAGTGGGAGGGGGTTTACAGACCACTGGGGGGAGTCAAAGAGGGGAGTGTCGGGGTCAGGGACGGATGTTGAGGAAGAAAGATTCCTACTTCCGACTCCTCTCTCCAGGACAGTGGTGGAGGGAGGAGAGGGCGGGACAGGGCACTCGTAGGGACAGAGGGGTCCAGGGGTGAGGAAGGTTGGAACGGAGGGGAGGTCAGAGACGAGTCAGAGGGTCCTTGTGAGTCCTGACTGAAGGAGAGGGGAGACGAGATAGGAGAGGGAAAGCGAGGGAAACCATAGGGGGGAGGGTGGGGGTTGATGAAAACATGTGAAAGTAGTCCAGAACGAAAGTGGGGACGTCCTCCTACCCACTACCTTCGAGTCGATTGGAGACTGGGGAGGGGGTGGTTCTGTCTTTCCGTTGGTTGTGAGAAGAGAGCCTGGGAAGGTAGGACGGAGTCAGGTGTACTGAGAGGACAAACGCTTGACGTCGAAAACAAGGAACTTCGAACCAGCATAGGTACAACGACTGTGTAATTCCGACGTCCTTTCCCCGTCTGTCTGCGACCGGGGGTCGTGTATGGTCATGACTGGGTCGACTGGGGAGGGGGTTGCGCCACCCGGGAGGAGGGGAGGGGGAGGAGATCGTCGGACCGACTTGTTTCAGTCTTGAATTCAGTAGGAGGGTTGAAAGACGGTTCACCGACCGAACCGGACGGTTGGGGTCCTGGTCCGGAGGAAAAGGGGGTCGTGGTGAAGGTGGGGTGAGTGTGATACTTGCACCCGGGATGGGTTTACGATTCATACGTACACACACTGCGTCCCTCCACCCTCGGAATCCCCTGTACTAACCTCCGGGCGGGGGTGGTTGAGTCGGTCCTAGTCGGAAGTCTCGGTCCCTCCCGGGCGGTCCCACTCTCCCCTCCCCAGGTTATGTTGTAGGGTGGGGAATTGTGTGTGGGTGGTCCGGTCCTTCCCTTGGCTATCGTCCCGGTGCGGACTCCCACGAGACACGGGTATTGAAAGGAGAAGGGTCTAGATGGGAGGGTTTCGGTGGGTTCTCCTCTGGTGGAGGAGGTAAAACAACGGACTTGTAGAGGTATCCATAGACGGATATCCTTACGGACAAGTTCAAAGAAACAAAGGACCTCCCAACCCTAAGTGTCTTCCCAAAGACACACACCCATGTACAGCACAGGAGCGTTTACGGGCTGACGTATGTACAGGACACAGACACTCAACACCACACACACAAACCCACGTACTTATGCGGCTATACCCCCTCCTTAGACAGAAGGAGCCTACACAGTCACAGAAACACATATACACAGACAGAGGCACACCCCTTACGAGCGCCCATACAGACAGAGTCATCCACTTATCAGACAGAGTCACAGATCCCGACCAAAAACCACAAACATACAGTTAGAGACACACAGTCGAGGTAGAACCCCCACCCCCNCCGATCAAGTCGTCCCAATTCAGAAGGAATCTCAGTCTAGGTTCTCTGTTCTTTGTCTGGGGTCATCCCCGACTTCAGACTGGGAGCCAAAGAAGTCAGGGGGACGGCGGGGGGTCGGGTCGGAACCCTCGTGATTGTAGGAGTAGAGAAAGTCGGAGAGGGCGTAGAGAGTCGGAGAGGAGGTAGAGGGTCCGAGAAGGGTCGGCCAGGGTTTATTTCGGGGCTGTAGCCATGAAAAGACTGGGTTCCCACAATCGGCGGGGGTCAGGGCGGCGGGGGCGCTTACCGGTGAAGGTATGGGTCGCCCGGGCTTCGACGGAAACCTTGAGGTGAGGGCTGACCCGCGGAGGCGCCCGTTCCCAAGTTTAGGGGTGGTCTCCGGGGCTCCGTGGGGAGGGAAGGAGACCTCCCCCGTCGGGGTCCGTCAGACCTCGGCGCCGAGTCTGAGTCGGTGCGGTCCCCGACCCGACTTCCTCCCGGCCCTAAGGGAGTCGATGTAGAAGCCCTCGGACCCAGGGGGCGAAAGGCGCGTGGAGCCGGGGGGCTTAGACTCTAGGGTGGGAGAAGGGTCGGAAGGGGGGCGGCCCTGGGTCCGCAGGCCTGAGGCCCAGAGCCTCCCACCTCCACTCATCTCGACGGTCTCCGAGGCCTTCTCTGAAACTCGCCAGCCTAGGGAAAAAGTGGGGCTGGGGGCCGGGAACGCCGGGGCTAAGAGGCAAGAGGGCGCGTCGGTCTCCTTTGTTGAACCCGTTTAGTTGCCTTTTGAGGAGGAGCGGTCGGGGGCAATGAGGCGCGCCCCTGGGTCGGGGGTGGAGCGCCGCAGGGCTGGGGGCCCCTGGGCGGCCGCCGCCGGCTCGGGGAGCCGCAAGGTGCCCAGCCCCGCGTGTGAGGCCGGGGGCCCCCCCTTCGCACTCCCCCTCGTTCCCGTCCTCGCCCGCCTCGTCCCCCCACCCCTCGAATGGAACCCTCTTTCACAGCCTCTCTCACTCCTAGGTCTGCTCCTCCGAGTCGTACGACAGGAAGGCGGCACGCGGGCGGGCGCCGACCCCGGGCCTCAACCGCTCCCTCGCTCTCCTCGCCCGACCCCTCCTCCCCTCGGGCCCTCGGGCGGGGGGCGGGCGGGCGCGGGCGGGCGCGGGCGGGGACGTGTGAGTGTGCGTGTGAGTGAGCGCGCGTGTTTGAGTGAAGGGAAGGGACGCGAAGAGAAAATAGAGAGGAAGGAGCGCCAGGGCAGAGAGAGAGAGAGGGAGAGGGAGCGGGGGGAAAGAAGGGGGAGCGGGAAAATAATAAAGAGCGGAGCTCGAAATAGAGAGGCCCAGAGAAAGCGAGAGACGAGAGGGAAAGAGGGGGGAACAGAAGGAAGGGAGAGAGGGAGGCAGGGAGGAGGACTGCAGATGAGAGGGAGGCTGCCGCGGAGGGAGGTGTCGGGAGGGGAACGGGGGGGTCACGCGCGCGTGAGTGTGAGTGTGGGGAGCGACGTTGACTCTACCTGTCTCGCGGTTCTCTCTTTCGCCACCTCCCGTTTCGCCCATTGTTGCACTCTCAGCGTCCGCGACCCCGTCTCTGCCGCCCTGGGGCCGGGTGGGCGTGGAGGGAGGGTAGATATATGTGTCGGGACCAGGGTCCGATGGCTTGATCCGTCACCTAACCCCTCCGCCCCGTACCCGACCCCTGGTCTAAATCGGGTCCCCTACTGACACCACCCCTTCCCACACACTCACAAACAGACACAAACCCACACACATTCGCACAAACCCTCTCCCCCCCCACCCGTCCGCCACCAAGTACCTTAGTTTTTCGAATTTTAGGAAAAAAGAAAAAAAAAGGGAGAGAGAGAACAATTAAGGTGTGGGTCTTAGATTGGAGACCTAAGAGTTTAACCCTTAAGAGTTGACTGATTACTTACGACCTCCACCCCTTCCTTAGTGAGGTGAAGGGTGGATGATTTCCGTTTCGACCTCTTAAGGTCGACAAAGGACATGACCGGACTCCGGGGGCGGTCCCCCGGAGTGGGTCGTGTGTCACCCCGGTCCGACACAACCTCAGGAGTCGACCACCTCCTGTCCTCATTTACTGAGGAAGGAAACAACTAGAAGAGAAGGGGAGGCCTTTCTCTTCATGAGTTGACCTCCCGAAGTTTATCGCTTCTCCTCCCGTCGGCGTCCTCCTAGTGGTTCGTGTCTCAAACTCTAGGAAACCCCAACTCCCAAGACCCACGACCCCTCTTCCTTAAGGACCACTCTGACTACTTCCGTAAGTTACCCCCAGAGGAGAAAGAACTTCTTTGGTCGAATTGTTGGTCGGAGAGAGGGTTGGGGATGGATCTACGAAGACGAGTGTCCTGAGCCCCACGGACTTGGAGACCCAGGATCCGTTACTCAACTCCTATGTATTGTCTTTAGCGTGTACTTAACGTGTTGAAATGTTTTAACCAGATCTCTCCAGAGGTGAAGAAAGGAGGGTCTAAAATTCAGAGGACCCAGGGAGTAATGGGCGGTTCTAAGGGCTAAAGTCGGGGGCCTCAGTTCCAAGTACCGAGAAACCACGGGAGACGACCAAACTCCGTCAATACTACGGAGAAAGAAGGTGTCTATTGACTGTGATCCGACTTACCAGGTCCGTGTAGGTGTATCCTCCTGTGTCTTTGTGGTTGAGTGTAAGTCTTCGTAAGATACGGGTCTGGTCTCCCAGGAAGTATACAAGATTTTGTGTACACATGCCAGTTTGTGTGTCAAATTTTTATTTCTCATATGGATTGGGTCTCTTTATCCTTATTTATATTAGTGTTTATGTATGTTTGTCGGTGTGTGGTGGTACGTCTGTGTATTCCCGAAAATTAAATGAGTAGTAATTAGAACGTAAAACGTCTATAAGAAGGTAGAACGTAAGAAGTTACAAACGAATACAAGGTCAGTATTAAAATCCGGGACCTCGGTATTGTTACTTTTTTGTTTGTTTTTTCTTAAAAAAAAAAAAAAGAATTGTTTCAGGGAGGAAGTCTCATAAGATATGACCTCTCGTCCTTCTCCGTCATCTTTTTCTTACCTTTTGTGTTCCAACATCATGTCCTATGCTACTGATCCCTCACCTTCCTTTCCTCTTTAACGATGAGAAAGGTCTCAGTGCCTTTCAACGAGACGATTTTATTGTAAATTCGTCTATGGACTTCTTTAACTCTTTGTGTCCATTCCAGATTCCCCTCTGACATCGTCCATCCATCTTTGTCGTTCAATTATCTTCCCGGGACTCCTTTCCTACAAGAACCTTATAGCCACTCTACCGGAAAAGAGGAAAAATAAGACGTACCTTTCCTCCGGGCACCACTATGCTAAATCCTTTTTAAAACTTCTTTTTTTAGGTCCGAGTTCCTTCTCTTATAAGAATCGAATCACTCACGAAGGACAGATGGAAGACGAGAAGTTCAAACTACCACTAAGAGTTACACTGCTCCCTGACCCAATAGTCTCGAAAGGGAAAGGGAACCGGAAAATAGAGTGGAGCTTTGGGGTCGTTGTCTCTTCGGTTTAAAGAGATCTAAGAACTGTCGGTTTCATCATTAGAATGAGGGGAGAGGACCAGGGAATTGAAGGGTGGGACGGACGAGGGAAATTAGAGGCTAAGAATGGTCGAGACAAGTGTCGTTTGTGTTAAGAGGTCTGAGGGGAGATGTTTTCGGTCAGTTGTAAGGTCTACGGTCTCAAATTCTGGGATAGAGGTCGGTCCCCAGGAGTTGTGGTCGACACATAATCTAGAGGACTCCCCGGAAATTTTTTGTGGTCACGAAACCGGAGTGAGGGGTTTTAATTAACAAGATATCACTTAGGGGTTCGTAGCCCTAAATTGGAGGGATCCATTAAGACTACCCGTCGGTCCCAACTCTTGGTCCTTCGTTTGGGGACGAAAGGTCCGCAACTGGAGTCGTTCTGGTGTGTGGTACCCCACGACACGGGAGAAGGGAGGTGGTCGTCAAGACGAAGGACGATTAGGACGAAGAAGGAGGGGAGGAACATCCCTCCTGGGGTCAGTTCGAGAGTGTTGAAAGGAGGTAAGTTGACACCACAACCTCTTCTGAGAACTCTCGGGAAACCTGACGCTCCTCTAGGTTGGTCAGATAAGATTTCCTCTAGTCGGGACCCACAAGAAACCTTCCTTACTACGATTTCGACTTTGAGGTCATGAAACCGGTGGAGTACACTTCTCAACTGAGTAACCTTTTCTGAGACTACACCCTCCCTAACTACTGTCCTCCTTTCCCCCTACTGTCTCCTACTCTACTGACCTACCGTAGTGACTGAGCTACCTGTACTCAGACTCACTTGAGGCCCTCAACCACTATCTGTCCCTCCGGACCGCACGACGTTAAGTATCTTAGCGTTTCTCAGTCTGTGGTGACTCGCTGACTTGACTTGACTTGACTTAGAGAGAGTGACAGAGTGTACCATTACAAGTGTTAAGATTAACCTAATTGACTCAGATGACCTTAAATTAGTGTATTGAAAACAGTTCGACCCCTGTAGTACCCCGACTCAGAGGTCATAGACTACCTACCAGGACCTTCGTTTCGGACACAGAAAAGGTAGTCTGATCTGTATTGGAGGGGTCCAGTCCTATAGACGGAGGAGTAGTTTGAACCCCGGAAACCCCGTTCTGGATTCGTACAGGAGAGTCAGACCTCGAGGGGCCCCCGTTCCTTCTCCGACCCTTGGGGAGAGGTGTCGTCTACGTCGTCTTATAAACTTTCGTTCTGTGTACTCGTATCTTTGGTGGGTTCCACTAGGATTAGGTCCAAGACGGGGAATGAAAGGCGCAATGGAACCCATCGAATAAATGGAGGGGAAAGATTAGGAACTAAAGAAGTAGACGTTCGTCTCTATTATTATCATGAATGAAATACCTCACCAATCCTCCTAATTTACCCAGTTATAGGTGTATCGAGAATGTTGTCATGTCTCGTGGGTCACTCTTCATTCACGAGTCAAGTCAAGGCAAGTCAGCGAGTCAGTACAGGCTGAGAAACGCTGGGGTACTTAGCGTCGTACGATCGACACTAATTAAAGTCAAACCCTCCAGGGGTTTCGTTCCTGGAAAGGTCAGAAAGAGGACGACCTAATCAGAACTAGGGGTACGGGTCCCGGGACGGGTGTCTCTTCACACGACCACACCTCCATCTCCTTCATTAGGGATTCCTACGAGGAAGTGGGACTTTTTTTTCCTCTCTTCGTCGGTCTCCAACATATACCTTAATTCACTTTACAATTATTAAAAAACTCGCGTTTTCGTTTCTCTAGTTCTCCAGTCCCTCACTCTCCTTCCGTTTAATACTGGTAGTCGTCGTCTTCGGTGGGACTCTCTGCCTTTACTTAAGAAACAGAGTTACTCCCGATTCTTGTCGTCTTGTTAAGATATTTAACACAAGAAAGGGGGGTCTCCCCCACCTCCTAACACAAGGACGACGAGTGGTCTTTGAGTTTTCCCTTTCCGGTTCTAAGACTAAAAGTCGGACCTTTTATTAGGACTGGTATTTCCTTTGGGACTCAGGGACTCTCACTCCTCGACGACCTCCAGTGGCACAGAGAGGGTGACGATATCGCTGACGTCGGGTCTTCTCACTCTCCTCGTGGGGAAGACGGTTTCGTGGAGGTCGTTTCCCCGAGCGAAAGTAAGGACGAGGTCAAGACACAGAATCTTGGGTCCATTATCACATTCAAGAAGGTCTACAGTCCGGAACCCGAAAGGACGACGATATGGTCAGAAAGAGAACAAGAGGAAAAGGAATTCTGGGTCGGAACAAGTCAAGTCAGAGAGTCAGCACAGGCTGAGACGTTGAGGTACCTGACGTCGCACGGTCCGAAGGGACAGTAGTGGTAGAGGGTCTCGAACGAGTTTGAGTGCAGATAGATCAGCTACTACGGTAGGTTAGTAGAGTACAAGACAACAGGGGAAGACGAGGACGGAAGTCAGAAAGGGTCGTAGCCCCAGAAAAGGTTACTCAACCGAGAAACGTATTCCACCGGTTTCATAATCTCGAAGTCGAAGTCGTAGTCCGGAAGGTTACTTATAAGTCCTGAATAAAGGAAATCCTACAAAGAGGAACTTTAGGTTCCCTGAGAGTTTCTCAGGAGAGGTTGTGCTCTCAAGTTTTCGTAGTTAAAAAGCCACGAGTCGAAAGAAATACCAGGTTGAGAGTGTAGGTAGGTACTGATGACCTCTTTGGTATCGAAACTGATTTACCTGGAAACAGCCGTTTCATTACAGAGACGAAAAATTTTATGACAGATCTAACCGGTATCGAAAAGAAGGTTCCTCGTTCGCAGAAAATTAAAGTACCGACGTCAGTGGGCCGAAACTCTACAAACTTTTAACCTCGTCTCTTTCTCCTGTCCGAATTACCACTACCCCTCTCTAAGTCTAGACGTGACACTCCCTACCCCCTCCCCCGGCCCCCCACACTCCTTCTCGTTGTCGTCGACTTCACGAGACTGGTTGGGAATCACCAGGGAACCCCCTCCCACGTGGTTCCTTAGCCCGAGGAACCTACTCCGTACCCACAGTCTCCAATAGACTCTCCCGTGACGACGATACCTTCGTTTCCCGATTTCTGATCGGAAGTCTTTCCTGGTGGATGACTCCTCACAGGTTTTATAAATTCCTCTCTAAACCTATCCGACTTCGACGAGAGTCCGTCCCTGTATCTTTCTTACTGGAACCGTTTCTGTCCGAGGGTCCCACACAAATGGTGCGTGGTCGGAACGGACACTCGTTGACACTAGGCAAGGAAGGGTGGGTAAAGTCGGGGGAGAAAGAGTGACGTAATGTAGGGTCGAGGTTGTACCCCTCTGTTAAACACGATTTACCTGGTCAATAGAGAATAATCCAAATTACTCCTAAAGTAACGGAGTCGAGTGTCCCTAACCTTCTAAGGACGAAGTTTACTCGTCGGGTCAACTCCTCTAGTCGAGTCTCTTTCTCCTCTCTCGGTCCCGAGTCCCCGGGACCCGTCCTCGTGTCTCCGCCCCGCACCCACCCCCACACCCAAACTCCTCCCCTCTCACCCCTTATCTAAATTAATCCTTTTTTACCTTTCTTTACAGTTGATTACTGAGTCTACAGTTCGAGGTCTTGATATACTTCGGAGTTTTGTGTACTCCGGGGAAGAGGGAACTTTACCACTTTACTGTTTCGTTTAATATCATCTCATTCCATTCTGCCTAGTCTTGGGTTCGGAGAACGGAGAGTCCGGTCCTAAGTGAACGCACGTATAGAACAATTGAAGTCGAGGGGTAGGGACGTGAGGTCTGGGTAACGTTCACGAAAATAGTCGTTTCAGTTGGGTATTGAGGTTTCTCGAGACTAGTATCGAGGCATCGAGACCAGAGGACATCCATACACTTTTAATCCCTGAGTTGATTCGTCTTCCCCCTCAATACTTCCTCTTTCCTTCACAGAGAGAGTAGATGGAAACCGGGAACGAAAATCAAGGAACCTAGGACAGGGGATCAAGTGTCAGAGGTCTAAAAATCGTAAGGAACCACGAAGAAGTTTCTGGATTTTGAAGAGTAGTAATCTAGATAAATCATAGTTCGGACCGACACTCTTAATACCAAATACAAATGTAAGTTCGATCTGTACTCTAGTTCGACCGTCGATTCTAATACCAGTCTTCAATATAATTCCAGTGACTTGTTATATCATCCAAATTCTCACTTCAACTTATTCCAAGTGTGCTCACCTTTATATGTCAATCCGAATGAATTGAGAGTAATACACGAATCAGTGAGTCAGTATAGGTTGAGAAACACTGCGGTACCTGCCATCGGGCGTCCTTAGATTGGGTCCAGAGGGCGTAACATCCACCTAAGAAATGGTAGACTCAGTGGTCCCTTCGGGGCCGGGAATAATACACACACACTTACAGTGAGTCAGTACAGACTGATAAACGTTGGGGTCCCGATATGTCAGGTACCTTAAGAAGTCCGGTCTTATGACCTTACCCATCGACAAGGGAAGAGGTCCCCTAGAAGGGTTGGGTCCCTAGCTTGGGTCGCAAAGTCCGTCTCAGAAATGGTTGACTCGATAGTCCTTTCGGGATGGAAATAATGTTCTCCTCAATAATGAAAATTCGTGTTGGGAATTGATACAGTGAGATCCTTCCTTCCTAATTCTCAACCTCTAATCGACTGTGTTTGATAATGTATATCTTACCTATTTGTTGTTCTAGGATGACACACCGTGTCCCTTGACATAAGTTATGGGACATTATTTCGTCTTACCTTTTCTTATACTTTTTCTCACACATATATATATATATATTATACATATTGACTTAGTGAAACGACATATCGTCTTTAACTGTGTTGTAACACATATTTGATATGAAGTTAATTTTTTCTTTTGTTTCAACCTGAAAGGACCATCGTATCACCCATTCTTCGGTAGACCATTACATCCCCTGTAGGGACCAGTCCCTTCTAAGGTGTACGGAACCTCGTTGATTCAGGTATGTGGTGTTGATGACTCGGGCTCGAGATCTTGGGTTCTCGATTTTTACCACTCTGACACACGGTGTTGGAGACTTCGGGCTCACGGGACCTTGGACACAAGGTATTGTTCTCTTTGGTGGTGTGACTGTTCGGGCGAGTGGTGTTACTCCTGGGTGAACGACGTTGATCTCTTTTGGACTCGTTTCGTTGTTTCTGGTTTGTGTCGGTTTTTTTTTTTTTTTTTGGAATGTCCTACATCGGTTTCGACACGCATTTCCCTTTTAATTATCGTGATTTGTTAAATTAGAATTGATTATGTTTAAAATTTTGTGATTTTTTTTTTCAGTGAGGTCGGGAGGAGTATTGGGGTCATCTCCGAACGTTTCCCAAACCCAATTCTAATTAATAAATCATTAATCAAACAAGTGGGTAAGTAGGTAGAGAAGTAGAGTGTTTGTGCATAATTTTCGAATGAGATACGGGTCCATGATCCGATTTGTGAATCCTGTGTTTCTACTCATTTTACGTGGGGAACAACCTCGGTGTCAGATCACCCTTTCTGGTTGTCTATTGATGTTGACTCAACCCTCTACGTCTCTATCTTTATACGGGTAAAGGAATTCTCACGTTTCGTACTTAATAACTTGAATCGAACCTCTACAGTTCATTTCAAAGGATCTCAACTCTTAATCCTAGAAGTTTCAGACTTTGTCCCGGAATTTATTCGATCTAGGGGAGAGACCCGGAGTACAGGACATCGAGACTCTCGGGACGTCATGTCAATTTACAAACAAATATGATTCCTCCGTTTCCGACAAGGGATCTCCACGGACGAGTCTCCAAGGTAACCCTATAGATATTTCAACAAGATCTTTACGAGGGACAAACTCTTGACGAAGATAAGGAGGACTCTAGGTCCCAGTCCCTGGGTAGAGGATTGAGGGACGTATGTTGTGTCACACGGAAGGATCCACTCTGTCGGTACGAGGTCAGGTTTTATAAGGAGGGACTAGGGTGATCGAAGGGTCGAAGATACGGTTACTTGTCCGGATCGTCACTGACGGTCCGTCGCAGACCGACGACCAAAACCACCATAAAGGATTTGTCTGTCTACCTCTTACAACTAAATTACAGGGAGGTCACGGAGATAAGGGCGAAGGGTCTGTGTCGGTCGTTATTCCGGAACCGTGGATCAGGAGGAGACCGTCCGTACCGTCACGGGGAGGAGGTTGTCGAAAGTAGGGACCCGGAGGTCGAAGGAAGTCGGGGTAGGGGTTCAGGAGAGTTGTGTCTCGGACTCAGGTCCGAGACCCTTATCCAGAAAACAACAACGACAACTCAACGATTTAACACCGGCTGAGAAAACACTAGGAAACGTGACATCGGACGTTCCGAGTAGACAGGTACCCTAAAGGGTCCGTTCCTATAACCTTACCCAACGATAAAGGTGGAAGTCCCCTACAAGGGCTGGATTCCTAGTTTGGACTCAGAGGACGTAACGTCCGTCTAAGAAGTGGTGACTGGGTGGGCCCTTCGGGGTGCCAGATCCCCTTTCGTTTAGGGGCACTTTTCAAACGGTGGCTACTTTTTCTTGTTTCGTTGTCTTTGGACCGAGAAGGCAATCACCACGAAGTTCTCCATGGTGGACTCTCGTCCTACGACAAAAGTCCCTTACTCCTACCCCTTTCCTCTCCGTAATCAGTTTTCCATGTTTCGAAGTCTATGTTCTCCTCCACTAGGATTTCTCGACGACATGTCGAATCATGGATCTCAATTGTTACGATTGTAACATGAGTTCGTAAACGATCCTCTCATTTAGAATACAATTCACAAGAATAGAGTTTTGTTATTATTATGTATTTTTCTCCGTCTTCCCTTGAAGGGGCCACCAGGTCACCGACTCTCAGACGTGAGGGTTATGTCCGTCGGACCCAAGTATGGTGTCAGTCCCTTGATCTAGGGCGTCTTGTTGACTCCCAAGTGTACGGCACTGATTTCTAGGACTTACAGCGATACCTCTGACTTCTAGGGGCCTGGTGTCGATTCTGGACCGTATCAGTTTAATCAATTACAAAAAATTTTCTGTCTCCGTCTTCCTTTAAAACCTCCACTACCTATACAAATACCACGTCTATGTCACTACCAAAGGACCCACATATGAATAAACGTTTGAGTTATTCAACATACGTAATTTACACACATCGAAAACCATACAATTAGTAGGAAGTTATTACACTAATTTTTTCTTTTTCCTGCCCGTGGTCGAAGGTAGACAAAAAAAAAAAAAAAAGTAGGACAACAAATTTGGTTTCTGGACGACGTGAACTGACAAAGAAGAAAGAGGGGTAGGTGGGGGCGGGTCAGAGGTCAAGGGCACCCGACGATATTCAATATGGGTCAAGGAAGGTGGAGGTGACAGTGACGGAACCAGGAGAGGACGGACCTGGTGATCGTTGTCGGAGAGCCACAGACGAGTCAAGACAAGAGACGTCAAGACATACAGACGTCGGGGTCACCAGAATGAGTTCGAATTTGACCTAGTGGAGTAAGAGGACGAATTTTGAGTGACCACTGAGATGTCGTGGTACCTAGTCTGGGTCTTAGAAGAGTAGTCGATGGTCTAGGACGGATCCTACCGAGACGGAACGGAGGGTCGGAGTGACGAAGACTGTGAGGGAGAATGGGGAATATGACTGTCCGAAGAGGCTCAAAACCTTTGACCGGTGTATGCCCAGTAGTAGTCCCGGAGGTGTGCGGGACAAGGGAACGGACGTTACAAAACAGGTGGGACCGGGAACGGGGATGGAGTAGGGGATCTGATTCAGGACGAGTAGAGAGTCTGGAGTGTGACTTACAGTGAAGAGGTACCTTCGGAGAGATTACGGAGGTTTGTCCAATCTAGTCGAGTAATAACGGGAGTTCGTGGGAGATAAAAGTGACCGTCGTAATTAGTGTGAACATTAATCCATAAGTCTCAGACAAAGGGGACAACCTAGGATTCGGGACATGTCCACCTCGGACGGTCATGGCAAGTGACGACGGTGGTATCACGGACCGTGTGTCATCCGACAATCCTGACTCTTTCTCTATACAAGGGATAAAACTTATGACCTTTCCTAAAAAACCTCATCTCTCCTCCGATCACAGGTGTATTGTTTCATCTCGGTCTCCCGATCGTCAATCTGAGGTCCTCCTTGAAGGGGTGATTCATCCGTAAATCGTTCAAGGTCCTTTAGTAGGTACGTTCCATGGTCTTCTTCTCGTTTTTACCGTACAATCAAATAGAAGAGAACAAGTCTCACTCACACACACACCCTCTGTGTATAATGGAGCCTACACGTTTTTTTTTTTTTTTTTTTTTTTTTTGGTNTGGGTCCCTCGTCACTTGTTTCGATATTTATGTCGGCTCGCAGCTCACTGTAGTGGACTCGTGTCACGCCGCTAAATACCCGTTCAGTGTGCCGGGATTTCACATAAATATTGCCACATTGAGTGATCATGAAGAGGGACGGACGGACGGGAGGGAGCAGGAGGACAAGTTACCACCGGTTTCAGGACGAGAAGAGTACTTTGTCCTACCGACCCGGTCCGGGGACGAAACCCCCAGGACCTCCGTGACTCCGTACCTCTCAAGAGAGATTTTGGTACGTAAGTTTTTAGACGGCGTCAAGGGGTAAATGACTACTTGACACCTGTGAATTCTGTACGTTTCGACGGAACCGGAAACGAATAGAAACCCTAGGTATATACCGGGACCCACCCCTTTTTGGGTACCTCCTCCCATACCGTTGGGTGAGATCATAAGAACGGACCTCTTAGGGTACCTGTCTCTTCGGACCGTCTGATATCAGGTACCCCAGTGTTTCTCAACTTGCGCTGACTCGTGTCGTGTCGAAATAAGTGTAAACGGTACACCAGGGGTCAGAAGTAACTCAAAGGGGTTTATCGAGGATCCACAAGCAGAGAGGTATATAAACGAGTACGAAAGGGGAGGTACACAACAAAAAGATGATATTTAGAGGTCAGTTTTGACACGGAAATAATCCGGGTTTCATCTACGTGGCAAAAGTGACTCTACGGGTCACGTTCTAAGAAAGGTAAGCCAAGAGAGGAGGGTTGTGGCGAGTGAGACGTAAGAGACGAGGAACTCCAGTGGACAAGTGGTACTATTTGCACGTGGGTCTGTGCAGAATAAAGGTTGAGGTTACCACTTAGGGACGGGGTGTGTAGAATCAAGGAAAGAGTTCCAGACGAGGTCCAGGACGGTGTACCGTCTTTGTCTCTTACAAACAAGATAGTTCATAGACAAGGAAGACACTTGGATCAGGGGGAACTTGTAGATGTCGGTACAGGTCAATCTTCGAGATGACCGTGTTAAAAGTTAGGAGTGTACTGATCCTTCCACAATCGTAGGGGAGAAGACACATTCTACCAACTCCGTCTCTCTCCATTTTATCGAATGGGTTCCATATGTCGTTCATTCGCACTGATATCCTAAGAGTTAGTCATACAGTTTTAGATGGTACAAAAAGGATAAGGACCTCTGGAACCCGACAGACCGGATATCAGACCAAAGATAGATGATAAGGTCCTATACGTAAGAGAAGAATTTTCGTGACGTGTGTCGGTCGATTATTGGACGTAGAAGTGTTGACCAATGTCCTAGCGAATGAGTTCACGACCTCAGTAGTCTTACTTCAAACACAAAACCCCCCGACGTGACTCAGAAGTAAAGGTGTGTGTCCGAAAGAGATCAACTCTGAACAACGAATACCGGAGAGATCAACGACGTGACTCCGAATCAACGGAGAACCGTACACCCTAGAATCAAGGACATCGTCCCTAGCTTCGACACAGGGGACGCAACCCTCCGTCTAAGAATTGATGACCTGGTGGTTTACTTCACAAGAAAACTCCCCCGAACGGTCCTTTAGTGACGAAACTTTCTTCTTCGGGGTCCCGGAAAAACACAGGACCCCTGGATGGGGAGGGGATGGAGTAAATGCACCCCCCTTCCTTTTGATTCTCAGTCCCTCTCTGACACTCTATTTGTCAATGGACCGTCGGTTTGGTGGGTGACGGGTCCTGGGACCGAAAGGAGACGTAGAGGGGAGGAGACGAAGACCTAGAAGAACCTACTAAAATGGTGGTGGAGATAAGTCTCAGATTTACCTTTCTCCCTGTAAGGACCCCCAGGTCTCCAATTCTGATACGAAGGTTACGTCCCCAGTACCCGAACTAGAGTCCCACCCTTAATTCTAGGGCGTAAGACTCGTCTTCCCGGTTTTTTTTTTTTTTTTTTCCTTTCATTTCGTTACCACTTGACTCTAAGAGAAAGAGGGTTTGTTTGGTAGTTTACAAATGGAGTCCCTTTCACCCTTGATCTTCAATGCGTTCCACCCACCCCTTATCCCACAACCACCACATCAAGTCTATCCGACCCTAGACTCAGTACTGGAGTCCGTTCGTCTCTGGTCCTTCACACCCGTCCACTAGCACCCCCTTCGTTCGGTCTCGTCTAGTCTTTTTCATACACAGAAGGGTTGAGTACGAGTCGATCCAGTGGTCGTACACCGAATTCCGTGACTTGTTTTATTTTTTATAAATGGTTCGTTTCACTAAAACGATTTTTTAAAGATAATTATAATGTTTATTAAGAATAGAGAAGATAATAACGAGTCTTAACTTTTCACTAATGTTTACTAAGACTCAAGGATATTCATAAAGGGGGTCGAGGTGGAAGAGTGTATCCGATAAACGTTAGGGTATAAACCGACGTCTTAGGTCGTGTAAGTAAGGAGTGTGTTTCACACTTCACTTTCTTCAAACAGAAACTACTAGGCCATAGAAAGAACTTCGTAATAAAGTGTTAGAACTCTCAAGAGAAAGACGAGATTTCAAAGGGACCACTTACTCGAATACGATTTTACACTTCCTGAGGTATAGGAGGGGGACTATGGGGTCTATAATATATTATATATATTTAACATTGGTGACCTGGTGGTCCCGTCAAGGACCCCGTTACCAAGTTGGTTCTTTTCCATACAGACTGTCACATATGAACCATGTCTACGTAAACCCCCCATGATGTCTCTTTGGAAGATCTCGGGTACTTTACTGTTGAATGAGTTATCAGATGTTCGTCTCCCTTTTAAGGGTACTTCAATTACTGCGAGTCCTGGAAGATTCCGGGACCCACCGTAGGGTAGATACGAGGTCACGAAAGTACACCAAGACGTATTTTTTTACCTTCTCATTCTATGACATTAGTGTCAACTAATTCAGACGACAAAAGAAAAGTAATAATGAAAGGAGGTGGGAAAGGTAAGGGACCACCGAGTCTGTCATTTCGCAGACGGATGTTGTGCCCTCTGGACCCAAGCTAGGGACCCAACCCTTCTAGGGGACCTCTTCCTTTACCATTGGGTGAGGTCATAAGAACGGACCTCTTAGGGTACCTACCTCCTCGGACCACCCGATGTCAGATACCCCAGCGTCTCTCAGCCTGTGCTGACTCGCTGATGTGAAAGTGAAAAGGAGGTGAGGTGAAAGGGAGTCCAGTCCTCCACCTCCTCAGTACCTGTAAGACACCCGGACCGATTCCCCTCTAACTCATCCTTCAGGTAAACCCAACCTACTTTCACAAATGCGTTATGTCGAGTATTAGTGAACGTACATACCAATAGGGGGAGAGACAATATTCCCCCCTAAGATCCTTACGAGGACGACAGTGGTTCGACTGAGTCCGTCGTAACCCTGCACATCGACGTCTTGTTCTCCCAGCACCACCGCTCTTGCACAAGAGATCATGGGTCTGGACCTCCGTGTCTTTCGTCTTCGATCAGGTGCCTTTTAAAAAGATTAGTGGACTGTGCATTGCACCGTTTACTCCCCAAGCCAAGAGTGACTACGAGACAGTTTTACCTTCAAGAAAGGACAGTCCTTATACGGATTACTACATCGTATATTTAATATTTACACGGTATGTTTTGACAAAGGACACATAAAATATACTTTACTAGTCTATCTTTAATAAGACTGTAATCCTTCTCTTAACATTGTGTTTTGAGTCAAATAGGGGTTTCTCTATAACGTGATTCTCCTTCTCTTATCAAAAGATTTCCGAGACCCTAAGAAGTTATAGGGTTAATTATTTCTCCCATTGTGTATGCTGATGTCACCTCTTTCAAAAGTTAAAGAACCACTAAACTATTTCTATTGTATTGTCTAGTGATGTCACTCCTGTTCGACCAATTATTACTGACCACATGAAATATTGTTTATGAAGTCTAATCAATGTTATGAAACCGCTGAACTACACTTCTCGACTGAATGACCTTTTCTAGGACTACGATCCTTTCTAACTCCCGTTCTCCTCTTCCCACTCTGTACTCTACCAACCTACGTAACGACTGAGTTACCAGTACACAAAGTCGTTTGAGCGCCTCTGTCACTTCCTGTCTTTTCGGACCGCACGACGTCAGGTACCCAACGTTTCGTGACCTGTCCTCAATCAGGCGACTTGTTGTTGTATTTTTTTGAGTTTGACAGGAATATAGAATGTCGAGTTAATAAAAAAATTTTTCACATGTCTAAAAAACAGAAGGTTTTTATTGTTAAGATTTTAATATTTACCATAATAGTTATATTACCAGAAGGGTCCCCGACGATCACCATTTCTTGGGTGGACGGTCACGTCCTCTGTATTCTCTACACCCAAGTCAGGGACCCACCCCTTCTAGAAGACCTCCTCCCGTACCTTTGGGTGAGGTCATAAGGACAGACCTCTTAGGATACCTGTCTCCTCCGATCATCCATGTCAAGTACTTCACCTTTTCTCAACCTGTACTGACTTCGTTGAATCGTACGTACGTATGTAATTATGTCGTTAAAATTTCAACTTTCTGTAAAAATTTCTGATAACTATTATTTTTCTATTTAAAACTAGTTGGTACGGTCTTCTTTTGGCTTAATAGGAAGACGAGAGAGATATTTTTGTAATGTCTTAGTAATACCCCTTAGTTAGTTTCCCATACGTCGGTTTTTTCATCGTTTTTTATAATTACCCACACAGTCCGTCAATTACTTATTTTTACTAATACAAAAAAAGACCTAAAATTACTAAAACTAAACGGTTGAAAAATTTTCAACATTGCAATACTTAGGAAATAAGTAAAAATTTCGTTTACAAGTGAAGAATGGATGAAAACGTAAATATTAAAACATAAGAAGAGGAAATAATTACTTCGGGGGGGGTTTTTTTTCGTTTTGTCGTAGTTGGAGGCCTGGGGTATTTTATCCTAGGTAGATAAAGATGTCGTAACAATAAAATAATTCTATTACGACTTACCGCTGTGAAAAGGATTTCAAATAATACACGGGCTTAATAACATTCACGAAATGACACTTTAATAGAGTAAATGAGGAGAGTTATTGTTGAACAAAGGGGGTAACCTTTGATGAACAAAAGAGGTAAAATGTCTACTTCCTTGATTTCAGGGTCTCTACATTCCGTTGGACGGGGTTCAACGAGTCAACCCTCCGACGTTTCGGACCCAGGTTGTGTCTTTGAATAAAGGACATAAGCGACTAGACTTGAGACCAAGGGAGTGGAGAGGACCGGGGTCTCACCTCTTAATTCAAGGGTCTGAGGTGGCGAGCAGAATGTGAGTCTCGCCGACTCATATTTCGACCTTCTGTGTGTCGGCTGACTTCCGTCCTCTCAAGCCGAAACCGGCGTACGAAGAGGGATGCGAGGCTGTCGGGCGCTGTGGCCGGAGCCGGTACCGGAACCGGGGCCCACCCGCCCCACTCCGGCGCCCGCCGCCTGCGAGCCGTCCACCCTGGGCGTCCGGCGGACCCCGCCCCCGCCCGCGCCTTCCCCACCCCCGCGTCCGACGTCGGCGCCCCTCCTCTACGGAAGTCTTGAGGCCGCAGAGGTCCCCGTCGTCGGTCGTGCGTCGGAGGAGGGGTGAAGTAATTGACCTTTTATTTGACCTCGGTGTTTCTGGACCTCTTTCCTCTCCCGCGCGCGGGTCGACGGCGCCCCGCTCCCCGCCTCCACCGCCCTCCCCTGGCGCGGTCGACTCCGACGTTAGTTAGGGACCGACGGGTCGGGGGCGGGCGGCAGGGGCGGGGTAGGGCGGTCGGCCAGGGGAGACGAGGGTTGCCGTGGCCCCCTCGGGACCCTCGGTCTCTGGAAGGGCCCGGCCCCCTTCCACGGGGAGTCTCAGTGGGGAAGTTCGACGCACCCGTGTTACCCGGCAGTCTACCGCCCCTCCCCGCCCGCCGAGACGAGACCCGGCAGGAGCCTCGGTTTGGAAGACGAGGGGCTCGTCTTGTCTCCCTGTAACTCTCACACCGGGACCCCTTCCCGACCGAGGCCCCTTTTACCCTAAAATTCTCTCTCTTTACTCTCTGACACGGAAGGCGAGTGACGGGTGGTGGGGCGTTTGTGTGTGTCTTAGCGTCCCGAAGAGGAAGGAGAGAAGTCACGAGACGGGGAGAAGGAAAAGAGGGTCCTGGGGGAGAGGGTCCTGGGGGTCTCAACACTGCGGGAGTCGTGGTAGGGGGAGTAGGGGAACGGGGACGAAGACAAGACTCGAGTGGGGAATCGTTTCGACAGGAGGGACGGGCGTCCGGTCAAGGGGAGACATGGTCAAACGTCACCGACGGTGTCTGGCCCACCACATTTGTAAAGAAGGATCGAGACCTCCGATCTTCAGGGTTTAGTCACACAGTCGTTCTGACCAAAGAAGACTCCGTCGAGAGGAAAAACGAGGGCCCCGGTAGGATCCCAAAGAGAATCACGAACACACACAAGATTAGAGAAGTTTATTCCTGTGGCCGACACAACCTAATCCCGGTTGGTATTCCTAGAAGGGACCACCGAGTCTACCATTCGTTCATTTCAGTGAGTCAGCACAGGCTGAGAAACACTGGGGCACCTGACGTCGGGTGGTCCGAGGAGTCAGGTACCCTAAGAGGTCCGTTCTTATGACCTCACCCAACGGTAAAGGAAGAGGTCCCCTAGAAGGGCTGGGTCCCTAGCGTGGGCCCAGAGGGCGTAACCTCCGTCTGCGAAATTGGAGACTCGGTGGTCCCTTCGTTTCTCAACCTGTGCTGACTCGTTGAAGTGAAAGTGTATTTCTAGAATAAATTTAAATTACTGTATAAATGATCTTATATAAAAACCGATGTGCCCCAGAAGGACCGAGAGACGCCAATGTAGGTCCTGATGACAGGTCAGCGTCCCGAGACCGAAGAGTAACGTCTCCGAAGAGAACGACGTATCGAACCCGTGATCGCCGTCCGAATTCATCGACGAGACTTCGTGCACCTGAGAAGGACCTGATCCCTAACTTGGACACAGAGGACGTGACCGTTCACCTGAGAATTGGTGACCTATTGGTCCCTTCAGGATAAACGAAGAAGTTTCTGGATTAAAGGTATATATCAGTGTAAGACTCCTGGGAGTTTGTACCTAAAACCTCTTGTGTTAGATCGAGAATGGTGGGAGGAACAGGTCGGGTCAGATGATGGTTTAGAACGGTGGTTTAGTCCCAATAGATCCAACGGGATCTGACCTGGGACATTGTAAGGGTGTGTGTCGGGGTGTTTGTGTAGGATTGTGGAGGGAGTGAAATGAGACTGTGTAAGTCCTGGAGTGTCTTCATGGACCAGTGTGTCTAGGATCAATTATATTGGATCGTGTGTCCCTATAGTGGAAGGACCAACGTTTTAGTATAGACCGATCAGAAAGACAAGTCAAACCTCCGTGGACAGTGTCTTAGTGTCGAGAAGTCAAACAAACCAGGAGATCCTTAGAGAAGGGGAGTTTTGCTAAGTCATGGAAATAAATAAGTAAACAAAGTGTCAAAACAACTCTATATTAACTGCATGTCTCGACATATTCAAATTCCACATGTCGCATTACTAAACTGAATGCATGTACCGCTTTACCAATGGTGTTCTCAAGGTCACTTGTAGGTAGCAGAGTATGTCTATGTCGTAATTCCTTCATCTTTCTTTATAAAAAAGGAAGGAGTCATGGAAATTTATTAAATAAAATTTATCTAAGTTTCCAAATTTCTTACTTTGTGTTTCCTTACACAACTCCTCAGAGTAAAAATGGCAGAAGTAGTAGGGACGAGAGGTGGGGCGGGGGCAAGGTAGAGAACATCCCTTGACCTAATCAAACGAAGGGTCACGGAAGTGTTCGGGTATGTTTACGTGCGCAAATATCAGAAGAAAAGAATCTGTCGAAGGGAACACCGAGTCGACCATTTCTTGGGCGGACATTACACCCTCTGGACCCAAACTAGGGAGGCAACCCTTCTAGGGGACCTCTTCCCTATCCGATGGGTGAGGTCATAAGACCGGACCTCTTAAGGTACCTGATATATCAGGTGCCCCAGAGTTTCTCAGCCTGTACTGACTCGCTGAGAGTGAAAAAGAATCTGTGACCACAAATGACAAGATGGGGAGAGAAAAAAGTGGGTTGTTATATCGGTCTTCTAGAAGGGGTATCGAGATTTCTATCGAAGGAGGGGGTGGGGTGAAATTATCGAAGTATCATGAAGGAATACACCTATATTGTATTAAATAAATTGTTTAGGAGATTTCTCTCTGGGAACCCAACAAAGGTCACGGACAAGAGAACTCTCCTCTCGGAACTTTTGGAGTTGGTTAACTGTCAAAACATTATGGACTCTTTACATCCCCGGACCTCCATTCCGTCACCCCACACGTCTTTCCTAGGTGCCCACCGTCCTCTGCACCAGAGACGGGAACCCCTACAAAACTTGATCCTCTCGACATCAATAAGAAGAGACACCTCAGAAGAAATACTTTTTCTGAGATATCTTCGAGTGGGACGTGTGTAAAGAAACTACGATGTAACGACTGAGTTCTAGGGAATCTAGTCACTATATAACGACACATTAGTTTATGGTGTTTGAATCGTCAAGATTTGTTGTACGTAAATAAACGAATGTCAACACATCCAGTCTTCAGACCCGTCTTTCTTTTCCTACTTCGACCTTATGCCATTATCCTCATCCATTAATGATCGGGTCCCCCCAGATCTCAGGTCCTACATCCCTTTGACAGGACCCTTCGCACACTTTCACTTTCGACTGAGAAACGGTGACGTACCTAATATGTCAGGTACCTTAAGAGATCCGGTCTTATGACCTCACCCATCGGAAAGGGAAGAAGGTCCCCTAGAAGGAGTGGGTCCTTAACTTGGTCCCAGAGGACGTATCGTCCTCCTAAGAAATGGTTGACATCCCTTCAGACATCCCGAAACAGTACCTCTGACACTTCTCCAAGAGACGAGTTAAGGAATACCAACACCCTGACTCCGTCAGTCGAGGATCTTCGGTTGAGAGAGATATCCGATCAGTGTGATACTTACAGGAGAAGAAATTCCGGTCGTCCTCTAACAAAGACGACAAACTTAGAGAAAAAAGGTCACTCCCGGGTTAAGGAAATAATTCCCAAAAAAAAGACTAATTCGTCCGAGTCCTATTAGAGGGAAAATTAATTGAGTTTCAGTTGACTAGACCCTGGAATTAATATAGGTGTTTTAGAGAAGTGATTCAAACACAGGTTGGACGGGAGTAGTGACGGTTTAGACCATGGTTGGTTCAGAGAAGAGGTCTATGGGAAGGACGTGTGTCCGGTCCGTGGGTCCAGGGTAGAGAAGAGAGGAATTTAAAGAGTCTTATGACGACGGAACCCCGAAGGGACCACTCATGGTCACCGAATTCTTAGGTGGAACGTTACGTTCCCTGTAACCAAGTTAGGGGTCTTCGAGGGTGTACGGAGCCTCGTTGATTCGGGTTGACGACTTCGGACACGCGACGTCGGTCTCTCGGGCGGCGTCACTCCTCGGGTGTGTCGAGTTACTTCTCGTCGGGGTGAGTGGCGTTGATCTCTTTCGGACACACGTCGTCGCTTCGGAGCCGTCTCGATATTATTTATTTAGTTTAAATCAATAAACGTAAATAGTTTTATTTATTTTAAAAATTTTTCGTATCGTACATAGTCAAACGGAATGGTTTTTTTTTTTTTCTTATCACGACGGAACAGTCCGGGTGCAATTTAGGATACCCTAGTCCAAGTTGTAAGTGTCGTAGGCACTGGTCGTGAGAGTACGGAGGGTCAGGATAAAGAATTAGTAGGGAATCTCGTCTCCGAGGCCTGGGTGAACGGACGGATAAGGAGAAGACGAAGTGGGGTAGTCGGGTAAGGTCGAACGTGTAGAAATAAAGAGGACTGGCGTGACGGACCTTATGGAAAAGATACAAAGAGGTGACTAAGACGAGAAAAGGTAACGATTATAAAAGTGAATCATTAAAAAAAAAAAAATTTCTCTGGAGACTCACGAGACCCCTAAGTCTCCACATTCAGTAGAAGGTCCAGGAGTTCTTCAAACGTCTGCTCGTTCATTATTGTTTCGTGGTACCATTCACGACTCGATGGTCGTCTACAGTCGGATCCCGTGTCACCCTATTGTCTCCACCTCACGTCTTGAGTTGAATCCCCAGTCCTTTCCGAAAGACGTCCTCCACCGAGAACTCGGTACAGAACTTTCAACTGATCTACACTCTACCCACTTCTCTCGTCAACCGACCCGAAGTAGACCTCTCCTCGTACCCGACTGGATCCAGACACTCGTTCCCCGTAGAACTCTTTCCGTCTTACGTCTATGTTCCTGTCGAAACCGTCCTTGACTCTGACCTCTCCCAAATGGCTCGTAGTGTCTTCAGTGACCTCCACAAACCTAAAAGAACTACCACTTCCCCTCAATCTTCCGATCTTCGTCCCCTCACTAGACACAACATTATTCCTATAAAAATTTTAATTTATTAAATAAATATGAACCGACGAGACCTAGAAACAACAACGGGTGTCCGAAAGGGATCAACGTTGTTCACCCTTGACGAGAGATCAAAGTCATGTGCCCGAGTAGTCACGTCTTCGAAGAGCACAACACCTCCTGTCCGAGATCCCGTGCACCCGAAGTCTTCAACACCGAATGACCGAATCACCACAGAAGGGACTGGTCCCTAGTTTGGTACAGGGGTCGTAACCGTCCGCTTAAGAATTGGAGACCTGGTGGTCCCTTCATGTATTATACCTATAATTTATCGTCCGAACACCAATCTCTCGAATGACGGACGTCACCCCTCTCCAGTCAAACATCTATCCTTACCAATTCGACTCTACCGTTGTCTGGTCCAAGGTTCGAGATGGAGGGGGTCCTTCGGAAGGACCCCTTGGGAAGGGTCTTATTACTAACACAGACCATCGTCGTCGTCAACATGATCTTCGTTATCGTTAAATTTATTACTGTGTAGGTAGGAACATTTACTATCGGGACACTTCATCCGTCATCTCAATAATAAAGATAAAACGTCTACTCCTTTTTTTCCTTTGAATAGGTATCGTATCTTTGTCGTCACTACCTGGGACTTGGGTCTAACAATCTTAGGGTTACTGTACAATAACGATAATGTCGTTTGACGGAGAACCGAACAAAACGTAAATTTCGGAAAAGAATCATAGGTTAGACAAATTATTTATATACGTAAGACAGACGACTGAACATGTGTCAAGAACCGAGACACCGACGTTAATTAGTCACACTCAATTACTACTTATACCACCAAGAACTTCCTAGGATACTATATCGAAGAGGTTCAAATTAAGTACTTTACTACCTTGTAAGTAAGACAGAAGTATGGAAGAGGGTCATGGATCATGTCACGTTCCACTTTTTGTCCGTAATCATTTAAACACACCTTAAATTTACCCACTACTCCTTATAGTTGGTAAATTCTCTCTTCAGTCCTGACAAACATCACTAAGACCCTCCCTCCTCCCCGACCCTCGGTCTGACCAGATATCCCTACCCAATCACCCTGACTCTCGGTGGGTGGTTACCAGGGGGTCGGACTCGTCTGAACCGTCGGTTCAACTCAGATTCATCGTGAAAAGACAATTCACGAGACACCCCTCCACATTACACAGAGATAAATTTTAATTAAAAAGTCTTAACCTTCGGGGTAAGACTTTCCGTCACAAGGGAACCACCGAAGACCGTCCTAACCTTTCGGTATTGAAACCTCTCTTTGTGTTATTTGGTCTTTAAAGGAGGGTCCACTCGCTCTTTGACGGAGAGAGAAAAACTTCTCTCGCAAAAGGTCTTGAAATGAGTAGCTCATCGATCAAAAGTTCAGTAAAGAAGAGGCACATTCACTTGATGTAAGGTCGGTTGACAGACAAGAGGACAGACTATCTACCCTGTCTCCGTATCCGTTAGGTGTGTATGTCCTCTTGTGTTTTCATTAAAGAGAAACCGAGCTCCGACACAAAGACATAAATGTACACTTACCTCACCGTCGACTACGAAACTTTTACACGCCACGAACGACGGTTACCTCTTCGCGGCGATATTATCACCAGGGTGTTTACAAACAGATCCACGATCTCAATGTTTCTAAACAAGCAAATCAGTAGGTCATAAATACCTCATGGACGATACAGGATTCATAACATGATCGTAACGTCTTTGTTGTCACTAATTTTGTTTTCACTTTCTTTCACTTTCAACGAGTCAGCACAGGTCGAGAAACACTGGGGAACCTGATATGTCAGGTACCTTAAGAGATCCGGTCTTGTGACCTCATCCGTGGGAAAGAGAAGAGGTCCCCTAGAAGGGTTGGGTCCTTAGCTTGACCCCAGAGGACGTAACGTCCGCCTAAGAAATGGTTGACTCGATAATCCCTTCGTTTGGTCGATTGATCGGTTAGTTGGGGGAGGGGTGTTTTCGGAGACGTAAATAGAACCCCATTTATCTGTTATAATGTTTATTCAATATCTATCCCTGAAGGGACCATCGGGTTACCAACTTTTAGACGGAAGGTTACGTCCCCTGCACCTAACCTAGGGTCCGACCACTTGACTATAGGGTGTCCGACACAACGCGACACACACACACACACGAACCAACACAGGTTGAGAAACTCCGGGGTACCTGACATCGGGTGGTCAGAGAAGACAGATACCCTAAAAAGTCCGTTCTTAATCACCTCACCCAACGGTACAGGAAGAGATCCCTTATAAGGTTTGCGACTCTAACTTGGGTGTACGGTACTCCGTTGATTCGTTGTCGATCTCTCTTTGGGTCTTCTAGGGCTCACGATGTTGATTCTGACCCGTGTCGGTTTTTACTTATTCTTTTGTTTGTAGTATAAATTGTTTTATTCAATGTCTGTTTAGTAATTTACATCGATTCCTCTTCCTTTACCGTTGGGTGAGGTCATAAGAGCGGACCTTTTAGGGTACCTGCCTCCTCGGACCATCCAATATCAGGTACCCCAGCGTTTCTCAGCCCGTGCTGACTCGCTGAATACTGATTCCTCTATTTACCCGAAGGGTCCACCGCGATCACCATTTCTTGGGAGGACGGTCGCGTCCTCTGCATTCTCTCCGCCTAAGTTAGGGTCCCAGACCTACTAGGGGACCTCCTCCCGTACCGTTGGGTGAGGTCATAAGAACAGACCTCTTAGGGTGCCTGTCTCCTCTAACCGTCAGATGTCGGGTATCCCAACGTTTCTCAGTCTGTACTGATTTCACTGAATCGTACGTATGTTCCTCTATTTTATTTTTCTCCCTTATCTTTTACAATCCCCTCCAACGGGGCCGTTTCTACGTACCTTTTCTACGGTGGATTACTTCTTGATATCCTCCACTCCCTCAATCTACACGTCTTTAATCCCCTCTTGTAAGATCTCTCCCGTATCGTTCATTAGTCCGGTATTCCACCCGTGTACAGATGACACAGACTGTTTGTCATATCTTTCTTCTCATAGTGAACTCGGGTCTCCCACTTCTCTGAGTAGTTCCTTGTCTTTCCTTTTCCAGTCTTTACGGAGTCGCTAGTAACGTTTCTGAGGTTCAAAATTATAACTATACTATAACTATAAATTGTAACGATACTACACAACACGACGGTTACCTTCCATCACTCGTCTCCTTACTACTACTATGACGGACTGTATAAAAGTGTCCGTGTAAAACCGTCGATGCCCCTTTGTCCGTCTTCGTCCGTCCGGTCCACCGTCCGCCCCACGTCGAGTCGTTAGTGCATTCTCACTGAACCTGGTTCCACTCTCGACCCCTCTCCCCACTCTCATCAGATCTAAATGAACCTGCACTAAGTAAACGTCTAATGTTCACCCCACACCCTCTTTGTCGTCGTAGTTCCTACTGAGAGTCCTAGACCACCGACGTTCCTCCTCCGCGACAGTAAACGACTCTGTCCCTTCTTCCGTCTTCCCCGTCCAGAGGTACCCCCTCTCCCTTCCCGTACTCCCTACTAGTCCTCGAACCAAAATTTGTCCGATTCAAACTCCACACAAAGTCTATGGGTTCATCTCGATCGGTCATTTATCAACCGATTACCTTAGATCTTAAGTCCTCTCTTATAAGATTCGTCTTCTATATTTAAACCCTCAGTAATCGTATATCTACCATAAATTTCAGTACTCTGGTCTACTCTAGTGGATTCTACACTCACTCACACCTATTCTCTTCTCTAGGTTTCTATCTTGACCTCCTGTGAGGTTACAAATCTCCAGTTCCTCTCTTTTCCCTTGCTCGTCTCCTCTGAACCTTCCTCTCACCTCTCTTTGTGTTCCGTCACTCAACACGACCTTCGTCGCCTTCTTCCTTAAAGATCGGCCTTGCTCACCAGTCGACACAGTTCCCGACGACCATCCAGTTCTATTGTCACTTTTATTCCTTCAGGACCCACTGGAACTATAGTCGGAAAAGACCACCTCAGTCCTCCCGACTCCGGACCGACTTCAGCCAAGGTCTTTCTTCCACTCCTCTCTGGATATTCTTTGTCACTCAGGTCTGTTGACAAACTCCTCAAAGTGACATTTCTTTTCCTTCTTAAGTCACCATAGACCTCCCCCTTCATCCTAGTTCGAAAAAGGAAGTCTGACCCCTTCCACCTGTACCATCTCAGACAGGAGTTCAACGAAATTAAGGTTTTCCCCTCTGTCTGTATAGTCGTCTTCAGTAGTGCATCTCTACGAGTAGACCAAGGTATCGTTATGAGACATCTTTTTAGATTTTCGACATTGGATTACATCCCCCCCTTTAATGAAATTTTTCTTCAGGGTGTAGTCCTGAATGTATCATTCACTAGAAATAGATCCCTTCTTTCTTCTTTTACTATAAAATCCTTTTTTTTCCTTCTTTCTTATATTCAGTTTGGTACCTTTGGACTTAGCTGACACCCCTAGTGTTTCTCTAGCCGTAAAGACAGGATTCTCACTTGACGGACCCACACTGAGGGTCTGAGACGTTCTATACACTGGAACCCGTTTAATGATTCGGTAAGATACTTAGACAAAGGAATGGGTATTTCACACCGACGTCACCATAAACGGAGTCCCCCAACAGTACTCCTACTTTGTCGTCACATATACTTTACAAACAACTCACAGACCATGTAGTACACTCACACACACGCGCGAGTCGGAACGGAGTGAGAAACGTCAGGGTCCGAGGAGACAGGTGCCCTAAAGGACTGGATCCCCAGTTTGGTCGTAGGGGACACAGAGGACGTGACGTCCGTCTAAGAAATGGTGCCTCGGTTCCTCCTTTGTAACCAAACATCGTCTACGAGGTATTTATGATCGTGAACGTTATGCCCACGTCTGTTGATATTGACTCTAACTATGCTATCTTCTGCCTTCTGTAGGGGTCGGTCTGCACCTCCCTGAACATACAGTACGATTTCCAAGACTGAAATAAGACCCCTACCGACGGTGACTTCCAAAAATCCGACTCCTTGTTGTGTTAGACTACTCACAAAATTCTCCAAGTGACCTCGAGGCCTTCTGCCAACATTCCCCTTGTCGTTTTGGGACTTCCGTCCTAAGGGTGTTGGTCTAACACATAGGACCGAGGTGTGAGTAGTCACACACTCGGTCAAGAAAGGAACTCGGAGTAAAACAAGTAGACCCTCCGTTTGAAATGTTTTACGTTCGTTTCCCGACGAAACTCCTCATTTATATAGTATCTTTCTTTCATAGATTGGGTCCAAGTACTTTGTATCATCTATGTGTCGTTTTTAAACAAAACTAAAACGAGACTCTACATAATGTACACTCCTCGTCTTCGAAACAGTCATAGGAGCAGGAATACGGGACAGGGTGGTCCGGATCAGAGAAAACGAAGACCTTTGTGTCTTAGAAAGAGTGTGAGAGGACAGGGTGAGAAGGGTGGAGAGATCGACAGACCAAGTGGAGACGAGTTACTAATCTGGGGCTACCGGGATTGCACCGACCGTTCAGGTTCCGGTTCCGGTACAGGAGTCCCGACCTTCCACCCATTCCTCTTGGAGATTCCATGTCGAAAAGGAAACGGACAACCTTCTCGTCTCCTGACAAGAAGGTGACTGGGAACTGCGGACATCGTGTAAAACAGTAGTAAAGGGTCGTCGGTACAGAGTAGAGGGGGTCATCGACCGTACAAAGATCCTCCGGGTCTTCCATGACCATCTCTGCAGACTCCGGGGTGGAGAGGGTCGTGTCGGGGAGTGAGTCCCGTCCCTGCACCACACCCTACTTGACTCATTTCTCAACTGACTACGAGGACACGTCACACGGTCCTCTCATTCACACTCGACCGACCTAATACTTTCTACCCTTTAGTACAGAAGTCAAAGTCTCACCTTCCATTTTGGAGCTCCGTCGGGACCTGAATGAGTCCGTCCCACCTGTCCCGATACTGGACACCCGGGTCTCACCAGTGGAACTATTCGATTTGTCCGTCGAGTAATCGGAGTACTAGGGGTACTTTCAACTTCTTCCGTACCTCGGAACTAGTTACTGTCAAGTCCCGGGAGGAAGGTCGTTGCCCAAACCCAGAGATGGTCAGTCGAACTTCGTAAGTCTCTTTTGTCCGACTAAATGTCCTAGAAAAGGAGGACAAGCGAACCGTGGACGAACCCGACGACACTCTCGGTGTCCTCGTCTACGAGGAGGTCAGAGACCCTTCCGTCTCCTTCAGACGCGGTGTGGACCACGAGGAGGGGAAGAAGGACCCGGTGACCCTTGGGTAAGTGAGAAGTCATAAGTCGAAGATGATCCTACAATGACTACGACTTCGACTGCGCGGTTATGAAACCGGTGGACTACGCTTCTCGGCTGAGTGACCTTTTCTAGGACTACGACTCTTTCTAACTCCCGTCCTCCTCTTCGCCCACCGTCCTCTACTCTACCAACCTACCGTAGTGATTGAGCTACCTGTACTTAGACTCGTTTGAGGTCTTCTACCACTTCCTGTCCCTTCGGGCCTCACGACGTCAGGTACCCCAGTGTTTCAGCGTGTGTTGAATCGCAGAGTCATCGTCCCATAACGATGATCAAGATCACTACTACCTTCGACGTTATTGTAATCGGTTCGTTCGAAGACTCGTGAGTGGTGCACCGTCCGTGTCTCGATTCACATATTGTACCCACTAGAGTGAGTTGGGAGGTTTTTGATCATCAATAGTGATAAAGACCAATGTGACACGTCGTACACCCTAGATCAAGGGACTGGTCCCCGACTTGGACACGGGGGACGTCACTTCACACCTCAGAAGTGGTGACTTGGTCGGCCCCTCAGGGGTCATCAATAATAATTATAGGGGTAAAAATTTCAACTTCTTTACTTTTCTATTTTTTATCAAGTCCTTGAACGGGTGCCGACGTGTCGATTAATTCAAGTATCTCCGTCTTAAACGTGAATCCCATTCGGAATCCCGACAAGTGTTTATAAAGACAGAGAGTTAGACAGGGGCAGAGAAAGTAAAAGAGGTCCAACAGAGACAGTGTGAGCTCGTGCTGATGTACTGAAGAGACCGGTCACTTTACCCTCTTCGCTGGGAGGACCAGTCGTTGAGACCCCCGGTCCCACACGACACGAGGTAAGAGAAGAAGGAGCCGGTGTCACAGGGACCCCACCGTCGCAGGAGCCCCCACGACAGGGTGGTCGGACCCAGGACCGTCCTCCTACCCCAGCTCCCCACCTCATCTCGGGAGTCGACTCGACGTCATTCAGAAGCACTAATTGTGATTCTGACGTCCCGACAAACAATAGTGTCGTTGTGACACGTTGGGAAGAACTGACTCAACCTCGGTCCGGAGACATTTGTCACTTGTGAGAATTTGGGGTGCGAGTCCTCAGCAGGGGTCAAAGAGGTCGACTCTATCGATAGAGAGGTCACCCTAGTTCATCGGGAGATCGCACTGAAACTAGTGTAGCACACAGGTAAGAACAGAGGTAGTAATCTAACTCGAACGTCCCGTGTGAAGACGTAAAAACCAAGGGACCGTGTATCGGACCCTGTACCACCCACAATTCCTGTCAAGAACGACCCGCTTTCTAACATCCTTTTCTTGGGACCCGTGGCGTCAATAGGACTTTGAGGTCCATCGGTTCTTCAGATCGGATGGAGACTGGGGTGTAAGGACACCCCACTGTGGCCTTCTACAGGAGTAGAGACCCCTGAGACGGTCCACCGGACCGTGGACCCCTAGATGGGTCGACCGATCGTCTTAAACAGGGTAGGTCAGGTCCGACGTCGTCATTTAGTCGTACACACTCCTTAAATGGGGTGTCTCACTAGGGCGTTACCGTACTTACTCATTAAATGTTTCGGGTAATTTCGACGTGTCTTAATGAATAAATACTCTTGAAAAACTGTCTAGACGCCGAATTAGTAAATAGGGAGACTTGTAAATCGGTCCCAGTAACCATTTATTAAGTGAATAATGTGTGAGACCTCACCAAATACCATGACACTGAATACTAGAGTGCGCTCATGTGTCTGCCCCTTCGACCCTACCCTTTCGTTTCCCGTCGACTCACAGGAGGGGCGTGTAGGTACGACCTGGAAGACCTGGGTTCTCCTTCCGCGCGTCAAAGAGATCGACTCTATCGAGCACGCGTCAAAGAGATCGACTCTATCGAGAGAGAGGTTACCCGAACTCATCGGGAGATCGTACCGAAGTCAGTGTAGTATACAAGTAACAACAGAGGTAGTGATCTGACTTAAACGTCCCGTGTGCAGACGCAAAAACTAAAGGACCGTCTCTACGACCCTGTATCTCCCGAACTTTAAACGAGATTCAGTGTGACTACAATGTACGTTTTCCTACACTCAGGGACCAGATTAGAAACCCCTCTGTCACTCCCTTCTTTATGCACACATCTCTGACCAGATTTTTACGATCCAGAATCGAGGTCCGTCTCTCACCTCGAGAGGTCCCGAAGTACTCCCTTTAGATTTACGGGTGAACTGTAAGTTCTGGGAGGTTCTTGACAAGGACCTCTTTAGTGAGTAAAGAGGAAGAGAACAGAGTCATGATCGATGACCCCGAGGACTTGTTCCGCTCAGAACAGGAAGGGGATACGCAAACGCGTGTCGTAGGGTGGCCGGACGTAACAGGAAACTAAGAGGACACATTACCGATGAAAAGTAAGGCAAAAGTCGAGTTTCGGTGGAGGACCCACTTCGGAAGGGTATGATGGAACTCGGTACGAATGGTGGAGGCACTACAAACTTTTTTGGATGTTTCACGGTCCGTACGTAACTCATGGGGAGTGCACTGTGACTAACCGGATAGAGGGACCGATACGGTCCACAGGGGTGTCGCGGTCCTGATGAGTCGTAATTGACTTGTCCCGGGGGAGAGATCGACCAGGTCTGGGACGGGGGAAGGAGGGGTGGGGGCTCCTCAATTTGTTACACCCGACAACAACTACTACTATTATTGCTCCTACTATTATGTTTACTGACACTACAACTGAAGGATCGTAGGGTGGACACGAGGGGAGGAGAGAGAGTGTAGAGGGTGACAGGGGCTGCTGTCACCTTCGTACGCCGGTCAGAAATTCTAAGCAGCAAAGGTCGACCGCGGCATTCACCTCTCTCTTCACGGACAGCCCGACCTCTTCACACAAACCTACCTCAGTGACCTTTCCTTCGTTCACCTCCTTCTAGGTTCACGTTCACAGTACGATATGTGAAAAAACCAAACAAAAAAAAACCGATAGGGCGGATCGTACGTCCCAGAATCAAGGGGAGGGTCCCTACCCTGGATCCTGGGGGACGTCACCTTTACACCTCAGAATTGGTGACCCTACGACGTCTTGCGGGGGTACGATATGTGAAAATAACTTCTAGGAAGGCTTCGGTGTGGACAGGGTGGATAGTGGAAGAAGTTCTGGGGTGTCCAAGGTTTATCTAAAGGGTGGTAGGACTGGAACTCCCCCAATCGACAGAAGGGTCCAACTTCGACGGACTTACTCCTGACGAGGGAAATGGAGTTATGGTAGAACGGGTCTATCTACTATTTCTGTGAAAGGGGATCAGTAACTAGAGGTCACCCTTTTCTTTCCTCTCTTAAGTGAGACGGATTACGGAGAGAACCTCTTCCTTTACCGTTGGGTGAGGTCATGAGAACGGACCTCTCAGGGTACCTGTCTCCTCGGACCACCCGATGTCAGGTACCCCAGTGTGTCTCAGCCTGTGCTGACTCACTGACGTGACGCGATTACGGAGAACCCGTGGTCCTTCCGGAAGGATTTCAGAACAGAATCCGTCAGAACGATAGTACAAGTTCTTCCTTTACATACTATAATTTGTCGAGTAGAAAGTCCCTTCCTTTTGGACCCGGACGGACTCTACTCAATTTTCCTACGGCAGTAAGGACTTGTGTCTCAAGAGGAAGGAAAGACTTTGGGGAGACCCGAATCCCTTAATATTTAACCAGAGATCAGTGAGGCGTAACATCCGTCTACGAAATGGCAGACTCGATGGTCCCTTCGGTCAGTGACTGATCTCCCCTGTCTTAGGAGATCAAACAGAAGATAAATAAAAATACCCACGGGCATTGTGAGTACAGGTTATCCATAACAACAATAATTGTCGAAGACAATCCCTGGCTTAACACAAGAGGGGACTAGACATACAACCTTGGGATTGACATAAACCTCTATCCCGGATATTCGTCCTTTCATTCTAATTTACTTCAGCATTCCTACCCCGGGATTAGACTTTCAGTTCTCTGTATTCTCTCAAAAGGAGAGAGAAAGTGGCCACTGAGGGGTGTGGACGGGGGTAGGGTCTCCTATACACTCCTGTTTCGTTTTCCGGTCCTTTCCTCCAGAGAAGTCTTTGGTTGAGACTCCGTGGAGCAGAAACTAAAGGGCTGAAGTCCTGACACTCTTTTATTTACGGACGATAAATTCTGTGGGTCAGGCACAAGACGACAATACCGGTCGGACTCACCTGACACCGTCGAAGGAAAATGTCCGACTCTCTTCCCTCTACTGAACGACTTATAGTGGGTTTCGGATCCACTGACACTCCAGAACTTTAATCCTAGTCCAGGGTCACCTACAGGACCTAGGACGACTTCGGTAGGGTCCTCACTGTGAGGTCTCGACTCCGAGGTACAGATCGTCAGAGGGACGACTGGGAGGCGAGCGTCGCACAGGGAGAGACGAGGGACGAGGTTTGGGTAGGGTACGAAGGACAAGAAGGACAGAAGTTCGAGACCTGGGAAACCGCAGGTAAATCTTCGAGTGTAGTCTAAGACACCACGTTACGACGGTAGACGACCGGTCCCGGTTGTCAGTGAGGTCGGCGGTCCTGTCATCAAAAGAGAAAACAAAAACAACTTGTGAATTGCACTCTAGACGACAGAATTTTTTAAGTTCACGTGTTATGTTACAACGATTGAGATCCATAATACAAGATCTATATATCTTGAATAGAACACATTGACTTCGAAAGAAATGATGAGACATAGAGAGAATGGGGTATTAGGGTGGGTCGAGAGAGAGGATTAAGGTTAGGTAGATTAAAAGAGGACTTCCGTTCATTGATTGTACTATGCTCGGGCAAGTTTTTACCTTTTTTTTTTTCTTTTTTTTTTCGCCTGTGTCTTTTGACAGGAGAACCCAGACTCCTCTTTTGACTGACGTTTTCCCTTTTCTGTCGATTAAGGGTTCCCATTCCAGGGGTGTCACAGTTCTTCGGGGGGTTCAGGTCCGGTCCTTCGACCCCCCGCCCAGAACCACGACACCCACACCACGGGGAACTGTCCTCGTGACTTTTGGAGGGTACACAGGTCTCCTTCACACACACACCCCCCCCCCCGCCCCCCGCCCCCCGCAACCGCTACTCCACCGCCGCTCGAAGACTTTTCCAATATCCTTCTCCGACAGTCCTTGACTTGTGGTAGGAAAAGAAGGCGCCTTACTCTCGTAGGGCAAACGACCAAAGAGAATCCGTCCAAAAGTATTGTTGGACATCCCACTCATTAGGGTGTGAGTAAACTGTTTACTCCTTTGGCTCCGAGTCTCTCAAACATTGGGTCCTTTAACACACGTACTTACTATAGTTTGATGAATAGTGTTACACTCGCGACCCGGACCCTACATCAATGCCCATAGACTGTCGAGACTAGGTAGGTAGGTACTCACATTTCACAATTGTAGTCACAAATGCCCCTAACGTGTCAGAGACGAAGTGTCTTAGGGTCAGGTTCGTAGAGAGAGACACCAGTGGGTCTCAGATGAAATGTACGTGTTCTCCCCGTACGATGTCGACCAACGACGAGAAAACACAGGGGGCTCTTAGTTCTCCCCATTCACACTCGGGTCTCTTCCCACGCCTCTCCTCTTTACTAGTCCTCTCGGTCTCCTCTTTCCTCTCCCTCCCACCTCCCCCATATCTTCCTTGTGTTGGGACTCCGTTTTGTGTCTCTGAAACTCAGACTTCAGTGGTTCGTTCGACCCAGAAACCCTTTTACAGAAGTAGGTATTTCACCTCTATTATGGTAACATGGATAGAGTGTCCTGACAAAAACTTTCAAATAACTTTATTGTCTCACTTTGGGGGTCGAGGGTATAAGTTGAGTTTGTCTCACTTGGTGTTCTGGGGTACGAGGTGAGTATCAGTCCGGGATCATTCACAAACAACTTACACTTCGGTGTGCCTCATCTCCCGACTGTCATGGCACACAGAGGACACTGACAACTGAATTGTAATTCGGTGAGTGGTGGTTCTTCGTACTGCAGACTACTCGTCTCCGAGACATGGACAGGGTCGGGTAAAGTCCTCGGCTCTCCACCAGAACGAGGGAGGTTGAAACGTCTACATCCAAAACGGAGTAGGGAGATGTGAGTAGTCGTAAGTGTCTTCGATACCGAATATGTGATCTGACTTTGTCCAGGATTAATCATCAAGGTCCTTTAGTGTACAAAAGGTCACCCTCCTCCATTAAAACCATCAAAGCCTAAGATCTCTTCCTGTAGTACAGAAGCACCTAAACGTTGTACTACCTTCTCGGGAGTCACACTTCAATCCTTTCAGATCCTAACCGATGTTGGACACAATAGGACCCGTGTGGAGAAAGAAGGAAACCCGAATCGTGAAAACAGATACTCGACTACCATACAGATTCATCCTACTAGTCCATAAGAACAAATGGACTGCAGCTCAAGGTCCCACACCCTGAAAGTTACGGGTTTGGTTCTTTTGGGTTCCGTTTAGTTCTGTTCAGCCAGTGCGACAAATAGTCGGGACAGAAGAGATTATAAAATACAGACTTAACGACCGAATGAACTAAGATGGACAAACGAGAGCAAAGACAAAGCCTCTTTTACGAAAACAAATGTCCTTTATCTTATGAGTTGATTGTGACCGAAAACTAGGCTCCCACGAATACCAAATGTTTGTTCGTAAGACCCACATCCGTCGAGTCATCGTAGTGATTCCTAGACCCGAGAAAGTGGCAGAAACCGTAGAATCGAAAAGTAAGAGCACAGACAGTGGGACTCCAGTGTCCTCTCGATGGGGTCGAAACTCATACTGTGTTGATGAGTTCCCTCTTTCCCCCTTTTAGTCACCGTCGTTGACGGAGACAATGAACTCCTTCGTTTTCTAAAAGGTCTTTTGAGGATCGTCTACAGAGGAATCTAAAACGGTCGGTGAAGATCGACACCCTCTTCGAAAGGTTGGAGGTATTCACCTTCCGTCGTTCCTTCTTCGGTACCTCATACGGTGGGACTACCTGCATACAAGGGATCACAACGAAAAGAAAGAAATTTTTTTTTAAAAACCGGTGTGGTACTTCAGAATTGATGATCTGGTGACCCTTTCAGGGATCACAACGAAAAACCTCTCGTCCTTACTCCATGATTACTCATTGAACTATATATATACCTCTCTCTCTTTCTCGAGACTTTTCGTTATCCGAAAGGGAACCTCAAATCCGTCTCCACCCTTATTGTACTTGTAACACTTCAAGTCTCCAGACCCCAGTTCCCACGTCTTGTCTCCACACCCTTCCGGCCCTTTAGTCGTTATATAAAACGACCTAAACGATAGGAGTTTCGAACCTACACACAGTTCCCCTTTAAGGGGTCGACCGGTTTCGACGTCTTAGTCCCCGACAGTAGAGATGTTTCGAGTTCCTTTACACCGTCACCATAGGTGAAGAAAGAAATAGGAGGGGTCTCCGAGACGTGGAAGTCCGTGGGTCTAGATAAGCCCGTGCATCTATAACGACTCGGTACTTTTCATTCTGGAGACACGGAGGAGAGTCTTCGAGTTGATGAAGGAATGAGGTAGTTTTATCAGAACGCCCAAGACGGGTAAGGACTTATTGACACGCACACCCTAGGGTTATTTCATGACAAAGATATAGTAGTCGTACGACGAACACGACTACAAGTCGACGCAGACTGAGAAACGTTGGGGTACCTGATATCGGGCGGTCCGAGGAGACAGGTACCCTAAAAAGTCCGTTCTTATGATCTTACCCAACGGTAAAGGAAGAGGTCCCCTAGAAGGTCTGGGTCCCTAATTTGGGCATAGAGGACACAGAGAACGGAACGTCCGCCTAAGAAATGGACGACTCGGTAATTCCTTCGGAGATAGTAGTCATATCGAAAGCAAATAACTCCCAGGTGAGTACGAACTCGGACGTGATTCAAGAGTTGAATTTCCTAGAGTTAAAATAAATCCCTTCCCTTAAACGGTGATAGGGACTTAATTTCTCGAAGGGACCACCGAGTCTACCATTTCTTAGGCGGGCGCGTTGCACCCTCTGGACCCAAACTAGGGACCCAGTCCTTCTAGGGGACCTCTTACCGTTGGGTGAGGTCATAAGAACGGACCTCTTAGGGTACCTGTCTCCTCGGACCGCACGATGTCAGGCACGCCGACGTTTCTCAACCTATACTGACTCACTCATTGTGTGTGACTTAATTTCTATCCTTGTCGTCAAATCTGTACCGGACGGGGTCCGGCATATTAAGGTGTCCAGTCGGACTGAGGTAACCGGAAGGGAAAGAACAACATTATTAGACTGAAAATTCACCCAAGGAGTCTGGAACACTTTACAGGTCGTGAACCATGTACGTACCCACTTTAACGATTAAAGGAACCGGTCAAGTAGAGAGAAAAGACTAAAGACTTCTGGAGTTGAAAAAGAATCTTTTCTCGTATAGGAGTCACAGACAGTCTTACTACGGACTGGGTATGACTGTACATAAACACCTTACTGATGATAAAGGATTATATGATTACTATGAGTAAAGGGGTCCGAAGGACCATAAACGTGACTATCTCTTTTACCTACACAGTTGTTCCTAGAGAGTAAGAATCTCTAATAAGCTAAGTTAAGAGATGAAAATGTTCACTATCTGACTCTGGTCCTCTCTACTTTGCTGTACGAGTTTCGGGGAAGTACGAACACACTCACGATTCAGTGAAGTCAGCACAGACTGAGAAACACTGGGACACCTGACAACGGGTGGTCCGAGGAGACAGGTACCGTAAGAGGTCCGTTCTTATGGACTCACCCAACGGTACGGGAGGAGGTCCCTTAGAATAGTTGGCCCCCTTACTTGGGTGCAGAGAATACAGAGGACGTAACCGTCCGACCAAGAAATGGTGATCCCGGAGGACCCTTCGGGGTTTCGAGGGTATCGTTAATCTTTCGTGGACCTAATCTGACATAAGGGTTCGTCGTCACCATCGGTCTACGTCGTCAGGACAGGACCACCCTCTGTTCCTTCCCCGCGGACCTGAACCTGTGAAAATCCAGTCTATAATCGTAGACGATGACCGAGGACCAAATGACACCCCGTAAGACGAAGTGAGACTCTACGAATTACGTCGACACGTCTTTAGATCGAAACGAAACCTGATTTTACAACCAAACTTAGAGTCAAAATGGTCCTTACTTGGACTTCCAGAACTCATTCAACAAATTCAGAGTCAAGGGAGGGGACCTTCGACCTGTACTATTGTCGATAAAAATTTTTTTAGTTAATAAATAAACCGACACGGTCCGGAATCAACGTCATACGTCCTGGAAATCAACGACGTACACCCTAGATCAAGCGACTGGTCCCTAGTGCGGACCCGAGGGACGTAATCTTCGTCTCTCAGAATCGGTGACCTGGTGGTCCCTTCGGGGTCGAGAGACAGAAGACTGTGTCGGAAGACGGATAGCGGGAGGGTCGAGAGGATCTTAGAAGGCGAACCGAGTTTACAATATCCCCCGTCATCCGACTGAGTGACTCCACGGGACTGTAAAACGAAAACTTTGACCACTGGGAATACTGAGGACCCGTCTTCGACCGGACGATTAGGTTACCATTAATTGTCTCGGATCTCTATTTGACGGTCCCCGGTCCCCGGTCCCCTTTCCGTAACCGATAACGGAGGGAACGTCACGAGAAGACCACACGACCTCGACCCAATTCAACTACCAATTTATCGGTCCCTAAACCGTTGTCAATCACCAATTTGACAACCATCAAACTTTAGTTGACAACGACGACACGAATGTGGCACGTACGACTCGACGAAGTCAGAACAGACTGAGAAACGCTGTGACATCTGACGTTCCGAGGAGGTACCTAAGACCCTGAGAGGTCTGTTCTTATGACCTTAACCGAGGTAAAGGAGGAGGTCCCCGAGAAGGACTAGATCCCTAGTTTGGGCGCAGAGAATACAGAGGACGTGTCCGTCCGTCCAAGAAATGGAAATCGGGGTGGACCCTTCGGACAAATGTGGTACCCTTAGTCGTTTATGATGTTTACTTCTACAATAAAAGAGGACACCGGTAACCCGATGGTAACGTAACAATACGAGGCTCGGGCATAGAGGCTTCTCTCTCTCTCGTTCAGGTGGTGTCATTACGTTTCCGTTCTTCCCCCAAATAGAGATCGCGCGAGCCCGGGTTCAGAGTAGGCCGTGTCGTCTTAGGCTGTTCTCGGGGCTTGTTTCCTCATGCCGCCGAATATATGTCCGTCAAGAAACAGAGTCAATGTCCGCATCGACCGCAATGTACTAACCGGTCCGTCCTACTCGCGTACAGGACAGAGAAAGCCCATTTGTACTGAGTCCAGGATCTCGGACAGCAAACCAGGGATTGTCGTAGTCGTTTGTTTGGGAAGAGGAGGATTTTGGGTGGTCGACCACCTCCCTGATGTCCTAAGACCCGATCTGTGGAATCAATGATGTGAGTGTGTAATCTGTTAATTAAGAAATTTAATATCTCCATTATGTTTCAACAATACTTCGTAGACTTATTGTCTCCTGTTCATGTTGACTCTTCAGTTCCGGAGCGAGGTAAATAGGGAAGACAAACGTCTCCATAGGTGAAAGTAAAAGAAAACACAAAGAGATCTTAAGAAAACCCCAACATCTTCTTATCGATATATATCTCAAAATAACTTACCCGACTTGAACTTCGTTCTTTGTCGAAGTAAAAAGAAAATCGAGACGACGACGATAGGTAGTGTAATATATCTTCGAGAGACTGAACGGGGACTTCGACTGTGTTATCGAAAGACTGGTGAAAGTCCACAACTTTTCTATCAGATCAAATCGAGTTAAATTTTGAATTCACAGTGTAGGTCAAGTTTCGAAGAGGAAAGGGGTCAGTAACCGAACTGGACACCGAACCTTTGGACGTCACTTTGTCCCCCGGTAAGTAAGAGGAAGGCAGAGAAGGAGGAGGAGCCCGGTCTCCTTCTCGCTATTTCAAGAAAAATGGGTCACTGATGAGAAACAGTAAGAGAGAACCGACAATTGCCTACGATATGGAAGAGATGATACCGTCTTTCAAGGACCCTCCGGACAGGGTCCCCGGAGGAGTGACAGGTCAGAGGACGACCGACTGGGGAACACTCGGAGTGAGTCCAGTACGAGGATATCCATATTTGGTCTCGGAGAATGACCACCTGAGGGAAGTGGGGTCACCCGTTAGCAGAACCTACCTTAGCGGGGTTTCACCAAGATCATACCGATGACAAGTGTCGAAGGTGATCCGAGTAACCTTTAAATAGTTTTGGTCGGAACTGAGTAACTTACCACCTTCACGTCGAGCGGCTCGGTGACTGGGGCAGAGGAGAAGGAAGAGAGTACAGGCAGGTCGAGGTCGGTCACCAAGGATCCGTCGTCAGTAAACGGGGCTTGAGAGTGTACTGGATCCATTGAGAGAATGGAACCAGGACGACACCACGTGGATCCGTTCGTATACTCTTCGACGTTAAGTCGTCCAAAAGTCACTCCGTCACTCGTTGGTCGGAGGGAAAGGACATCCGTGAAGACTAGAACACTTAATAAGAAGGTCCCAAGGTGGATAACCGAACAAACTCTCCTTTTCTTTTCGTGGGATTTTGAGATGAGTATGCTCGTTGGATTTGAAGGGAAATACAAAGATCAGGAAAGAGACCGACCTCACCCCCCACCCACCCCCTCTTCCGCTTCCGCCCACCAGTCGTCGACCCACTCCCAAGTCCTGTTCAAAACGGTAGGAAAGTGTTCAAGTCGTTCAACACAAACCGTGAAGGAAAATCTTGCATTAGAAGTCGAGACCCTGAACTCTACTTTAAACTTTTGTCAGGTATATTAAAGTAATTAGTCTCCCCTAATAAGATACGTACAATAAGATGACAAACGAAAAGAACGATTCGTCATGTGACATAGGACTCGAACGAAAGTCAGTAAGTACATCTAGACGAAGAAAAAAGAAAAGTAACGTGACATAAAAGGGAGGGTGTAAAGAGAAGAAGAGAAGACAGTACACACGTTGGTAAAGTATTTGGTCATAAAAATCTTGACGGATCACATCGTTCGTTATAAAGAAGTAAAAATTATTTCCAAAACGTAAAAATTTGACAGCACCTCCCCGAATTCTTTTCAACCTCTTAAACTTATACGGACATAAGGAATCCCTATAAACTAAAATAGGTTTCATCGTGTCTAGAAATCTTTGTCAAATTATACAGTAACAGTACTACATGTTATTATATAAATTAACCAAGAGACGACCACGTGAAAATTGACAAAGATCAAGAAGGGATTACATCCGTTACAATTTGACTTGAAGACAGAATGTCAGAGTACGTGATTGAGTAACCGAAATTCATTCATTCTGTAGTATTAGGAAAAGGTGTCTTGTGAAAAATTCTTCGATGAAACATCGGTCTTCCGTCTCTCTTTCCCATCTTAGTCCTGAATACCCAAGGACCTTTTCCTGGGAATTTACTACAATTAGGACAATTAAAAGGAAAAGTCGTTCTTAAGACGTTCTTACCCGAGACATAGGTCGGGTGACTGGTGACTAGACTTCAGGTTTACTCTTTGCACGGTAACTCGTGAGTCACGGACCGTAAGTCGTCCTCGAGTGATTTACAGGCAAATGGGACCTCGTATACTTAGCACGTACGTACGATTCAGCGAAATCAGCACAGACTGACAAACGTTGAGGCACCCGACATCGGGTGGTCCGAGGAGACAGGTACCCTAAGAGGTCCGTTCTTATGACCTCACCCAACGGTAAGGGAAGAGGTCCCTTAGAAGGGCTGGGTCCCTAGCTTTGACTTAGAGGACGTCGAGGACTTAACGTCCACCTAAGAAACGGTGGTTGGGTGGTCCCTTTGGGTTGTATACTTGGTAGAGACACATTACTGTCCGTCGAGTTCTTGTCGACACGTGTATTTGTGTTGAGTCTGTCTAACTGAAGTAACATGGAACATTTAGTCCGAATCAAGGTCGTAGTATGACCAGGGACTCAGTCCAGAAGTGTCGAGTCGTGGAGACCATCCCAGTACCCTGGAGTACTTCTTGGTAACCGGGTCTCACATTTAGGAATCCCGTGTGCCCTCCTCTACGGGTGTGTTTTACACTAGTCTGATAATGAAAACCCCTGTTCGGGATCTGATTCAGTGTAAATTTCTTTATCGTAGCCCATCTTTTTACGTTAACTTTCATAGAGTTTGCAAAGTGGTCTTCTGCGTACAAGTATGTTGTGGCAGAAGAAATCTGCAAGGGGAATCGAAGTCAGGGAGAGGAAGTGGTCCGTCACCCAGATCTTGGTTGAGAAAGGAGAGAAAAGGTGAGAGGCATAGAGTCTCAAGGGACACGTGACGAGACGGGAAGATCCGTAGAGGTATAATGCCTCAAAAGGGAAGGACTGGTATGTGTGTGTGTGTGTGTGTGTGAGTGTGTGTGTGTGTGTGTGTGTGAGTGTGTGTGAGTGTGTGAGGTCTGGGCGTCTGTAAAAACGATGTGGGATAAGGGACCCTTTATATTGAGTAAGACGAGCGTGTCTGTTAACGCCGAAAGGAGGGTCGGTAGTCGTGGAAACCCCTAGGGTCTCTTATGTTCAAAGGTGACGAAATGTGCTACTTCACACGTATCATTTCTACGAGGGGGACCGACAGACCTGGGAGTGTAGGAGTGGAGTAGGAGACAGATCCACCGTCTGTGAGAGTAAGCTGGAAAGGAGGTTTAGGACAACTCTTTCTTCGTCTCTGTGTAGGTCCCTTTATAAAGACTCGTACAACTTTAGTCTCGTGTTCGCGAGACTAAAGACCTCCGAACCCTTGTACGTAATCACAGAGACAGAGTCCTAGTTGTCGTGGGGACGTCACGAGTACCGACCTCGGTGGACACCTCTCCTATCGTGACCGAGTTTTCGCCATCACGTAGGATTTCCACATGTGAAACCCCGTCCGCGAGAACATTTCCCTCTAGATTCGTCACATAGAAACTCCGACAGTGCCCCGAGGACAGTTATGAAAGGTCCTCCCGGTCCTTATGACGGGTAGGGTCCTCGTGTACTACACGTCTTCTCGTATCGAGGACTCCGACCGTCGTCTGACTCGTCCAGGTTAGTGTCCTCTGGGGCCTTCGAGAAGAAACCGTCTTGACTCACCCGTTCGGACTCGTCCAGGAGAGGTCCCTGTCTCTATGGGTCGAAGTCCACTAGACTGGACACACGAACCCACCCGAGAGTACCATCGGGTCTCTTCTCCGTCGAATAAATGTTATAGTAAAAAATTTTTAATACATAAATCTCGACACGACCCCAGAGATAACGAAGTGCACCTGAAAGAGATGAACACCACTCGCCCCGGTGAGACGGAACACCACGAGTCCGACGAAGAACGTCCCCGAAGAGAACAACGTTTCGTACCCCAGGTCCCGCACCCCCGAGTCATCAACGCCGTGTACGTGAATCAACGGGGCGTCGTACACCTTAGAAGGGCACAGGGGACGTTAGCGTCCACCTAAGGACTGGTCAAGACTGGTACGTATAACCTCCCGACACCCTTTCATTAAGTACTGTGTATTCTCAACTCACCTACTATAGATTACAAAAGGTATTTAGAGAGTCAACTAAAGTAAAGGAAGATGACTTAGGGATAGGTCCTATCTCATTTGTTTGTTTGTTTGTTTGTTTGTTTTTTGGTTTTTTTGTTTGGTGTGTGTGTGTGTTTTTTGTTTTTTTGTTGTTTGGCCTACGACCTTTAGGTTCCCCGTTGAATAGAAAACTCGTTTACAAAGTAGAGAAGATGGTAATCAATAACTTATCGTTACTTCGTTGGAAATACAATCAATGTCCATTACCTCGTCTCTTATTAAACGGATGTCAAATTGCTCCGCTTTTATTGATTAATTAATATAAAATGAACCTCATAATTGATGTCAATTTCTAGAACTATTCGTGTTGGTCCTAAACACTTGTCATATACCTAGTCTATAATATCCTTTCACCTTTCTTCTCTCTACAAAAGAGTATGCCCGAAGTAAACGAGGGAAACCTTTACTTCAGTCCTTTCACCTTCAACATCTCAGAACCTCCCGAGGTCTCCTCTCTGTAGGTCCTGTGTTGGAGACCAGGTCGGGTGACTACGGGTATTCACACCTTAAACCCTTCCCTCGTAACACTGCCCGTCTACCTTGTCCCCACGGTCTCCGAAAAAAAAAGTGAGATACGACCTATCCCTAAGTCATCTTCCTTTACTTTAGTTGACTCTCGAAATGCCTTTTGTAATCTATAGTAGGTGGGTAGAGAAGACACAGTACTTCAGTGACTTGATGAAAGGGTGTCGGGAGGTTATACCTACCAGTCGTGAACCTAGTGAGTCTCCGGTACGCAGGTCACGAAAAAGTCCCTCAGATAGGGAGACCACAGGTTTTCAGAGGGAGTGGACGAGAATAGGACATACCGGTTACCAAACGGAACGACCTAGACCTGGTACCGACAACCCATCTACGAATAGATACAAACAGTCAAAGAGAGGGTCACAGGGAACCAAAGGAAAAAATATAATAAAAAAATTTTTAACTGTTTCCTTTTTATATTTTACTTACTGTCATTATAGTGAACAGTAAGAAGGACAGGAAGCCTGGAGTCGTCCCCGACCTGACCGATCCTCTAGGAGGGTCAGGAGTGGGTCACCACTGTGAAGTGGTGTAGAGAGAAGGGACAATCCAAGTCAAGACCTCAAATTCGGGTCTCCTCTAGTAGGAGTAACGGTGTGCGACCTACATCGGGGTGACCTCGTCCCCCTAACCTTGTCCGTTCCGAGGGGTCCCTCGGTAAGGTCCGACTTACACCCAGAGACACCGTCGTTCCTTTCGTGTCCTAAGTGACTCTGGGATACACTTTTGTCCTCTCCTCGACCATTCTTTTATCCTTAGTCTCTCTCTTAGAGTCTTTTAGTTGGCAATCCTTTTAGTCTCCGGGATGTAATTATTGTTTCACTACGTTAAACACACCCTAAAAAGTTGCTCCTGAGGTATCAGCCCCTCCCCGTCCTTCCCTGTCTTCTACCGGTTCCCCTCGGAGTCGTCCTCCTCGCCTGTTCGTTGGTCTACGTCCCGATTTCGTGCGAGTAATAAGTCATTGGAGCTAAGAGGTAGACCGAATCAGAATTCTAATTGGACTTACATCGTCGTCCCCCACTACACAGCCCCGGACCCAGACCTTGGCCGAATTAGAAAAAAAAAAAATTACAATTTACATAAAAATAAAAATAAAAATAAAAAAAATTTAAAATTTTAGAAATTAAGAATGTACGCAAGGGTTTGTACTAAAGAGTGTCGAGTCTCATTGTGGCTTCCTAGTCTGCGTCGTTCTCGAGCAGGCACAGTCGTCTCCCGCGGGAAAGGATTGTCTGCCCGGACTGAGATTCTGACGAGACTTCCTCCTTCCGAGTCGGTCTCATTCTTCTGTTAATCGGGAAAAAGAGTCGGTCTTCCCTAGGGCCCACGGAATAAGTCTCGGCCCTGTCACCGGTGGACACACCACGTTGGCCGCCTTGATGGGCTACGACCTTATCAGTATCTGAACCCGAGAACAGACAACGACACCGTAAATAAAATATTTGTCCACAACTCACGGTAGGTACACAATCGACACTTATACCTTCTCTACGTATTTCTCCACCATAAAATACCACTTATTTTCTCACCCCAGACTTTATGCCACGAACCGAATCTCTGTGTCCAGACGGTGAAGGACACACTAGGACCCATTGCGTGAAGTAGAGAGACCCGACTCAACAGAAGAGATTCTACCGTTTCGACTCTTCTCGCGACTGAGTCCCGATAAGACCCCCAATTTATTTGATTGTGTTTATTTAAGAAACTTGTGACGGACCGTGTGTATTCGAGGACAATTTACGACCGATAAGCAGAACAAGAGTACTCCGAGTGTGATATCACTCAGACAGTTTTTTATAAATATCTCGTGAGATGGTATAAAGTCCCTGCGACAGCCTACGACCTCTACCACACCTCTTCTGTTTACACTATCATGGATATGTCTTGAATATTAGATTTACCATTTTTTTTTTTGTGGAGTATGTATTTTGCCAACTTTATCAACCTTCCTAAGATTTACGATCTTTCTTCATACCCCGTAATGTCTCCACGACGGCGAGTACTCGAACCCGTCCAGTGGAGGAGAGAGATCGGGAGTCAAAAGAAGTAGATCTTTCCCTTCCCTAGTCGACCTAGTTTCCCGGACCGACCACCGTCTGACCGACGGTAGTACCACTATCGCAGGAGTTCAGGTGGACCGTCGAGCCTCGCAGGTAGCACCCCTCCGAGGTGACTGAGGAGCGTGTATGGTCGTCGGCGATACCAAAGGGTACTACGAAAATCCGACTCGTACCAGAAAGGTGGGTGTATTTACCCTTAGACACTGGTTCTACTAGAGATTCTAAACAAGAAAAGAAATTTTTTTTTAAAATAACCTCATACCAACGAAATATTACAACACGCAACGACGACATGTCCTTGCACTTAGTCGATATACATGTGTGTACATAGGAGAGAATAGACTTAAGGGAAGGGTAAAATCGCGTTGTGTCTTGTGACTCACCAAGGGACAAGATATGCATGCCATCCCAGAGTAATCGAGAGAGATATGTGTCGTGGTTATCACACATATACAGTTAGGGTTAGAGGGTCAAGTGGGGTGGTGGTGGGGCGGGGGAACCATAGGTATACAAACGAGAGATGGAGACACAGAGATAAAGACGAAACGTACCTTTCTAAGATTGAAGTTATAAGTCTCAGATACTTTTGCAGAAGGGAAATCTGAAGCGATCGTATAGACCTTAGGGAAACAAGAAAGAGACAGTTTTACGTCAACAATGAGTACGTCCCACAATAGAAAACGACACTAAAGTCAACACTACACTCCACGGGCATCGGTGTCCAGTACTCCGTGGACCTCCTGTAGTATTATCTCCCGAAGACCCAGGACCGACAATCTCGAGTCGACTTTCCCTGTGACCGACAGACGAAGACTCACTGTCGACTTTTTAGTCGACCCCATCTTTCGGAACTTACCTGTTCCCGTCGAGACCAACACTAAAAGTCTCAAAGACCAACTAGACAGGGAACAGAATTTTTGTGACAACGGACATGACAGACTTGGCAGGAGTGCTTCGTCGCGTTTCGAGACGTTACTGTAAACACACTTGTCTTCAACCCGTCCTACTACCGGAAAAACCTCACGACCGTCAATGTCTCCTGTGGATCACAGGGGGAAAGTGAGTGCGTCCGATACATACTCGAAGAACCTCCCCGGTCAAGAGAGGTTCAACAGAGTATGCAGACTATCTAATTAACGAAACTAGTTCATGTCCTATGTGCCCATTTTAGACGACCCCAACGACCAACAAGAATCAATACTTTTCCTCTGGTACCACGGGTGAAAAACAACTGGATAGAGTTTCGTCGGAACTACAAGTCTAATCTACGGGTTGACGGATCGTTTAGTCGTTTAGAAGACTAGAATTTTTAACTTCATATCAACGAAATGTTACAACACGGTCGCATTTAGTTACTTGGAAGACTCACACGTGACACGACCACGGAAGACGGGTACCACTTTCCACCCAATTCCATATTACTGTCGCTAGTCCCGGTTGCCTGAGTTGTCAAGACCGGACTCGAACCCTTTTCACACAGAAGGTACAAGAGTTCTCGGAGTAATCGGATAGACGAGAAACCTGAGAGGTATATGGATGGTTCCCCATAACCATTTGATCCTGAGTGTCCCGAAGAAGGAAAAAATTTTCTATGAAATAAAAATTTAAAATTAATTAAAAGTAACCTCACATTAACGAAATGTTACAACACAATCAAAGATGACATGTCGTTTTACTTAGTCGGTATATATATATATATATATATATATATATATGTAGGGGAGGGAAAACCTGAAGACATTATTACGTCCCTTAAGACGAATTACTTGACACCATTGGGCTTACCCTTGTTTGTAACAAAGGATAGGAGAATAGTTGGAAGTCTCCAAAGTGGTTGTTTCTCAGAGAATGACCTCGTAAGCCACGGAAAATATTTCAGTTCAAGTTTGAACGGACAGGTTGCACAGACACAGTAAAACGATCAACTGGAGACATAAACAGTCGAGTCCTACAGTACATCTTATGGTGTCTGACCCACCGAATTTGTTATCTTTAATTAAAACAGTGTCAAGACCTCCGACCTTCAGGTCGTCCCAACCAAAGAAGACTCCAGAAAGAAGGACTGAACTTCCACAGTGGAAGAGTACGTAGGAGTGTTCCGGAAAGCAGACACGTTTGTGTGAGGACCACGGATACGAAGATTCCTGTGGTCAGTATAACCTAAGTCCAGAGTGTGAATACTGAAGTAAATTGGAGTTAATGGAGGAATTTCTGGGTCAGAGAACACTTTATGTTAGTGTGACCCCACTCCCGAAGTTATATACTTACCCCTCCCTGTGTGTTAAGGCAGGTATTGTCGATATTCGTGAGACCCTGAAAAATATAAAGAAAAAAAAAAAAGAGAACGATTAGGTTTTACCATGATAGGAAAAGAAATAAAGGGTGGGTAACTTGAAAATGAACGGGTCAAATAAAAATCTTTCTTTTGTAAAAAATTAAAAATAAGAAAGAAATAAAAAACTGATAAGGTGTGTCCTACGTTCTAGAATCAAGGGACTGGCCTCTAGTTTGGGTGTGGGGACGGCACTACGTGGCAGAATTGGTGACCCGGTGGTCCCTTCGGGGAATACATGGGTCAAATTTCGAGGAGATGGTCGACCCCTCTGTCTAGAATCACACTAGGGATCGGGTGGTAGAGATCGAGTTTCTAAAACTTGTCATATAGATACAGAATGAAATATATTATCTTACATTAGAAGAAATGTCCCAACAAGACTACCAACTTTCAGTATTACAACCATTTCAATGAGTGAGTTGTCCTCGTAAGTCATCCGGAGATTCTCTTGATCAGAATCATTAAAATATGTTGAAATTATTTTAAGTGGTAGACATTACTTTCTAAGATGAATACAGTCTTATGACCGGAATTCCTCCGTAGAAATGTACCTACACAGACTAACATCTAACACTTTAAGGGAGTCTCACTTCTTGATACAGACTGAGTAGAAAGAGACAGATATGGAGTCCGGTACGTATAACATGATAATTACGATACTATCTGTAAAGTATTACTGTCGAGGTTTCTCAAACGTCAACCATTCAGTCAAGACTTGTGATGTCATCTGCAAATCGTGACTTTTGTAATAAAAGGGAAACTCACAGATAAGTCGAGTTAAACGAACGTTTCAGTATTCCTTGTCCCTAGATAACTTCTTACAGAAAGCGTAAGAGAGGAAAACTATCCCTCTTCCATCCAGACAAGTCGCGTCGAGGTCGTAGACTCTTGTCTTCGGTGACCACCAATACCGGTCGGACTGTACGTACCCGTCGAATTCAATTATACTGGAGACGTTTTTGACTCTTTTTTCCACGGAAACGTCTTCAAAGGAGATGAGTCGGAGACCAACGAATAAAACAGTAGGTACGATCCTTTTACTTTCTCTCTCCTCACAAAACTCTAACTAAAAAGAACCGAACGAGTGACTTTGGTTGAGACGCTCTCTCATCTTCAAGAGTCCTTCTAACTCCCCACACCCAATCTATAGACTAGTGAACCTTCCGTCTCAAAGTTAGTCGAAGGTGGAATTGTGTGGTTTCACAGGAAAGCACGTCTCACCTTCACAACCACTAGTCAATACACTCAGTTCCCACCTTCAGGTACAGGGGGTATCCCTGACACAAGACGCCCAACTTCCCCAAGTTATCGGGCGAGACGTCAAAGGTACCTCGAACCTCGAGTGTCCAGACTCGATCATCCCTGATGTGTGTCTGAGGGACTAGATTCTCTCTTGGAGTCGGAGACACGACTACCCTTTTGAAAAGATCCTCACTGTTACTATATCCTTTATCCCCTATTGACACTACTTCTCTTTGACTGTTCTCGGATCTGAGTTTCTATTACTGTTTACGACAGGAATAACTAACCTCCGTTCCTTGTCCCTTCCCTTCCTTACTTCTCTTCCGGTGGTCTAGTTCACTCTCTTGTAATTTTAGATGCTGTCTTTATCCTGTACTCCTTCCCTTGATTAAGACGTCTTCTCTGAAAACTAAGATCTACAGAATTCAACCACCACGATTCACCATTTCTCCCGAAGGGACCACCGAGTCTACCATTTGTTAGACGGGTGTTACTCCCTCTGGACCCAAGCTAGGGACCCAACCCTTCTAGGGGACCTCCTTCCGTACCGTTGGGTGAGGTCATAAGAACGGATCTCTTAGAGGTACCTGTCTTCTCGGACCACCCGATATCGGGTACCCCAGTGTTTCTCAGTCTGTGCTGACTCACTGATTCGTGTCGTGTCGTGTCGTATCACCATTTCTTGGGAGGACGGTTGCGTCCTCTGAATTCTCTACACCCAAGACAGGGACCCAACCCTCCTAGAGGACCTCTTCCCGTTAAGTTAGGTCATAAACTAGGACCTCTTATGGTACCTGTCTCCTCAGACCGCCCGATGTGAGGTATCTCACCGTGTCTCAACCTGTGTTGACTTCACTGAATTGTACGGACTCCAACTCTACTGACTTTACGGACTTGTTTTAAAGACCACCACCTTGTCAGGACATTTGTACCTCGAGTCCTCTCTTCAATCCCCTATATCTAAAAAAATTTAAGAAACGTATCTTCGACATCAATTTCGAGACTATCACTAGCCTAAGAACTCTCGTCTTTCCGATCTCCCTTCTTCATCGGGGATTCTTTGTTGGGTAGTTTTCCTGTGTCTTCAGGTGTTACTTCTGTCTTTTGAGTTTCGACCCCATTCTGACTCGGACCTCTCCGAAATTCCCTCGACCCCTCTCTAAGCGATCTTTCTACTCCAGTGTTTGGTTCAGTCAGTGACGTCTCTTCCTTTCTTACCCCTCATGAAAGTCGGATAACACCCGAAAGGACCATAGAGTCGACCATTTCTTAGACGAACGTTACGCCCTCTGGACCCAAGTCAGGGACCCAACCCTTCTAGGGGACCTCCTCCCGTACCGTTAAGGGAGGTCATAAGAACGGACCTCTTAGGGGTACCTGTCTCCTCAGACCGTCCGTACAGGTACCCCAGCGTACCCCAGCGTTTCTCAGTCTGTACTGACTCACTGATTCGTGTCGTGTCGTGTAGTCGGATGACACCAATCTATACTCCACCAATACTCATTCGAAATTTAACTTACTTATCCTTTAATTCAACTCTCCTCTAAAAAGTATCCAACTCAGTATGTGAGGTCTTTAAGTACACAACTTCAGGATCGGGGATATAGAGTCTTACACTGATATAAATCTCCATCCTGGAAATGTCTCCGTTAATTCAATTTTACTCTAATAATCCCACCCGACGTTAGGGTTACACTGACCACAGTATCACCTGTGAACCTGTGTCTGTGTCTCTCCTGATATACTTCTGTGTGCTCCTGGTGCCGGGAGACTTTTGGTTCCTCTCCTCGGCGTCTTCTCGGACGGTTGTGAAGCTAGAACCTGAAGGGCGGAGGTCTTAACACTCCTTCATGTAAGGATAACAAATTCGGTGGGTTAGACGCCATGAAACAATACCGTCAGCATCATTTACTCATGTGCTGGTTTATATTAATTGGGTAGTGATAGAAAAGACCTAGGTTTCTTCTAGTCTTATAGTCGTCGTACCTTCAACTAGTGTCACTTACGTCCCTGTCAGGGAGAGCCCCGGTCTTTAATTACACCCTTGGATATTCTAGAGTTTCCTCAAAAGTCAAACGGACTTATAATCTTAGTGGACCTCTTATTTCACTTAATTTTTTCAGAATTAAGGGTCTGTAGTACAGTCTGAGAATTTCTTGAACCTACCCCCTAGGTCCGTAGGTAAGGAAAATTTCGAGGAGTCTCTAAGGTTTCACGTCAGTTCTACCGTGGTTACTAGAACACTCTATACGCAGGTGGTGTCCAGTCCCTTTGTCTGTCACACAGACTTTGAGGGAGTCCGTCTCCTCCGGGTCGGTACGACCCTTTAGGTGTCCCGGGTCCTTGAAACACTCTGTCTTCTTAGAACCCACCCGGACTCCTGACGTGCACCTTCTGGGTTCCACACTCATTGTCAAAATCCACTATGTCCTGTATGATGAAGAAACAAGAGGTCTTTCATCACTTGACGAAAAAACAAACAAACAAACAAAAGTTTCTTTATAAATAAGTAACCCGACGTGGTCCAGAATCAACGTCGTAGGCTCTAGATAAAAAAAGTCCTGCACCCTGACGACTAAAAACAACACCGTACGTTCTAAAAATCAACGTCGTACTACACCCTAGATCAAGGGACTGGTCTCTAGCTTGGTTCTGGGGGATGGAACCCTCGAGCCTCAGTCGGTGACCTGGTGGTGTCTTTAGGGTCACAACTCTTCAATAGTCCTCCTTTTCGACTGTCCACACCTAACTCGCTATTTATATAATAAATTAGAGAGGAGGTCGGAGATCCTTTTAGTTATTAACCACCTTTTCTTCCTCTTGGTTACGAGTCAACCCAGTCAAACGTAGAAGTGTAAGTGCAAGTTGAGTAAATTGTTTTATCCTTAACTGTACGGATGTAATGTCTTCTACTTCAACCTTCCGAGACGTCAATCTATTAAAAGGATTTTTTGTGTATTGACCATCTCAACCTAAAACTAAGGTTCAGATAGACTGATTTTTTAAAAATACTATAACGGTAGTATAATACGAAGGAGGAGTCAATCCTCCTCACCCGATCCTGCCCTTCACACCATATCTGAACATAACACAAGAATTCGTCCTTAATGTAAAGGGTCTTAACGGGAGGGGGACCCCTGGTATGAAACGGTTGTCTCCAGGCAGATCAGTTCCGATACCAAAAAGGTCACCAGTACATACCTACACTCTCAACCTGACACTTCTTTCGACTCACGGTTTCTTAACTACGAAAACAACCTGACGTTCCTCCAGGTTGGTCAGGTAAGATTTCCTCTAGTCGGGACCCACAAGAAACCTTCCTTACTACGATGTCGACTTTGAGGTCATGAAACGGGTGGAGTACGCTTCTCAACTGAGTAACCTTTTNTTCTTTCGACTCGCGGTTTCTTAACTACGAAAACAACCTGACGTTCCTCCAGGTTGGTCAGGTAAGATTTCCTCTAGTCGGGACCCACAAGAAACCTTCCTTACTACGATGTCGACTTTGAGGTCATGAAACGGGTGGAGTACGCTTCTCAACTGAGTAACCTTTTCTGAGACTACGACCCTCCCTAACCCTCGTCCTCCTCTTCCCCTGCTGTCTCCCACTCTACCGACCTACCGTAGTGGCTGAGCTACCTGCACTCAAACTCACTTGAGGCCCTTAACCACTACCTGTCCCTCCGGACCGCACGACACTAAGTACCCCAGTGTTTCTCAGCCTGTGGTGACTCGCTACCTTGACTTGACCCCTGGTATACTCTATAAAACGTTCCAAACGTTCCACCTTCCTTTCTTCATCGAGATAATAAAAAAGAAACTTTTTTAAAATTTTGTTTATTTAAAAATTTTAATTGAAATAACCTCATATCGACGAAACGTTAAAGCACAATCACCATCGACATAAGAAACGAGAGAACCGTCCTGTGTCGTCGTATACTCCGGGACACACCAAGAGAGAAATCATCGAGTGAAACGACGACACCCCGTCGACGGACGTCGTGTCGAGGATGGTCTAGAGGAGGAGGACAAGAGACTGAGGACCCGGATCAAGTACAAATGGAACCGTTACTTCCCACGACTGAAGAGGACTTCCCAGGGAAGTAGTAGTTTCACTCACCGAACTCTAAGACTCTCTGATTACGTGTCGGGTCGAGTAGGAGTATCCAAAGTGAGTGAACACGTCAAAGTCCTAACAGGAACGACGAGGATTTTACGGACGAGACACCTGAAGTCCAACGGTGTGGTCTGTGTCTTCCGACAAATTGGGTTGGTATCTATCAAACTGGTCTAGGGGTCTAAACACATTAGGGTTTAGGGATGTTATTTTAAGAAAAAAAATTTAATTTGAATGAAAAGTGATACTTTTTAAAGTTTGTATGTTATATATACCAATTATGAGTATAAAAGTAGTGAAACTAAATTAATTAATTTTTAAAAATAAGACACATCACGGATCACCAAAACAAAGAAATTGACTCCGACTTACTACGTCCTTGGTTCAACGGATTTCGAAAAACTCTCGAGTTTCATCTTAATGATATGACTCTTTAGAACAGGACCCTATGGGGAACGGACCCGTTGGACAGTCCCCACGACGGTGTACGAGAGTTTAGTCTGTCATCGAAACCCGGTGTTGCCATCTTTAATGTACAGTCTAGTCACCGGACACCGAGTACCGGGTCCTTGTCGGTTGGTCACCGTTTTTTCACAGAGACGGAGTGACGTGACCCAGGACAGTCGGGGTGTCGATATAAGGGACTACGACACCCAGTCTCTCTCCAACTTTCTGTCAGGAAGAGGTTTTACCAGACTCTACAAGGGGTCCCACTGTAGCAGTACTATTTTGACTATGTTCTAACACCCTCTTGGAGAAGGAAATCCGGACCGTCACTTCGAGGTCACAGAGAGGACACAATAGGACTGAGGGTCCTCGAGACTACCAATAGTGTCTCACTCTGAGACCTCTACTGTCTCTGTTTCCTCTCTTTTCCGGAGCGACAAAGGTGTTTATGGGGGAGGTTAGAGAGGTAGATGAACTCCCCCAATCTCATCCATTTGTCAAGTAAGAAAAAAAAAAAAGGGGAAACTATAAACAGAACCGACATGGGTCAGAATCGACGTCGTACGCCCGTACACCCTAGATCAAGAGACTGGTCTCTACCTTGGTACCGGGGGACGAAACCCTTACTCCTCAGAATCGGTGACCTGGTGGTCCCTTCAGTATTGTTAAGTAAGAATTATAGACTGTTGGGGTCTCAGGACTAGAATGTAAGTCTCCTTAGTGGGGATCTCGAGAATGCTCCTTAAAGCCTGTCGTAAGAAGACACGTTGCTAAGATTACGGCGTAAAGGTACTTAAGGTGGACCACTAGAAGGGTCACGGGAAGTCATGAAATAGAGGTAGTGGTGTTCATTGTAGTCATCGTGGATCCTCGATCGATCTATAGAGTATCCGAGAGGGTACATTTGATCGATGCACACAAGACATCAAAGACCAAGAAGGAACTTTGCAAGAGTACTGGGGAGATCACTGTTATTGGAATCAAACCTTTCATAACCAACTGCACTTAATTACCTTTACATGAAGAGTATCACTGTAAATGGGTGGGGAATTTTTGTACCAGTACTGGTAAGGGTCGACGTGTCTTAGTGACAGAGAGTGTTGTGAAGTGAGGGACCTTCAAAGCTCACGAGGAAGAGTCTGGTAGCGACGGACTACACGTGGTCCTCTTAAGTCCCAAGAGAATGTGTCTTCTATACTTGTTCGTAGAGAGTTCGGGAATGGGGACGAGACCCATTTCCTACCTTACCCTGAGGCACTAGTGAGATCTGAACCCCGAGTCATCGACTTGTGTTCCACAATGTCTGACTAAAAGGTCCCTTCGTCTGGGACTATGCCTTTAATTGTATATCCTTTGAATATTCCCTCACTAGAGTCCTAGTTTTTAATGGTCTCCCTCGTTCGAACATATTTCCCTCTTCGACTTCGACCGAGGGGAAAAATTTTTTAACCCTATATCAACGAAATGTTATAACACGACCAAAGACGACATGTTACTTCACTTAGTCGATAAATATATGTGAATAGGGGAGGGAGAGGTGGAGGGTAAGGTGACTAAATCCAATAGTGGACTCGAGAGACACGATTTGGTGTCGAAGGGTGATCGATAGGTAAAAATTTTTTTATATATAAAAATTAACTTCCTATTAACAAAATGTTACAACACAACCAAAGGCGTTTTATTGTTGTGTTTATTCAGTATTGATATATATAGGGGAGGGAAAACTTGGAGGGGTGTAGGGTGGGGAGACTCAGTAGTCTCACGGTCCGACCCGAGGGACACAACATACCGTTGAAGGGTGATCGATAGACAAAAGGTGTACCATCACATATATACAGTTAGGGTTAGAGAGTCAAGTAGAGTGGGGAAGGAAAACTTCGTTGGAGGTATCTCCAGAGACCTTTGAGGGAATTTATCGCACCTGATACCACAAGAGAGTTTCACCGGAATTCGACCTCACTTCCCCGGAACGAAGATGTGGGTACAACTAACCGGTGACCTATGTAATGATACCGTTTCTTTTCACTAGAACTTATGTCACCGGCTCCATGAAAGGGTTCTCCCGACTACTGACGTCCGATAGACGGTCACCGTCAGAGTCGTTGACTCCCTCACTCAGAAGGCAAGGACTGTCTCCTAGATTCGTCGCGTAGTGTCGTAGGTAGTGTGTTTTAGTCTCAGCCAAAATTTGTACATAGATAATGGAGGAACGAATCCTTACGTACTAGAGGACTATGTTCTTAAGTAAAGTCCTTGAGACTAAAGGGATCCTCCAGTCCCACCCGCCACTGTCACTGTAACGACCCGTACACAGACCCCCGAATAACCCATCTGGACCCCCCCTATGACTTCCTGTAACTAGAAGTAAACTTCCTGAAAGGGTTTCTAGTATTTAGGGAGAAAGAAGAGTGTAAAGGTGTGAATAGAGTTCGGGTTCACAGAGTCACAGAGGTACTAGAGTGAAAGGGAGACGAGGTCAGACATGAGAGGGAAGACATTACAAGGTCAAAACACTCACTATCGAGAGTCAACACAAGGTCGACTCACAACTTTCCCGAGTGAGAAGTAATGGGGGTGTTGGAAACACCGGTCGACTACCCATGAGGTTGGAGTATTAATGTCATTTGTGTACCACGAAACTAACCTTCCTCGTTCCTATGTCCCTATACCTCCTTAATATTTGAAACTCTAATGACCTTATAGTACTATTGAAAGGGTTGAAATACGTGGTTACCCTTTGTCTCCTGTGGTCCTCCCGACTGTCCTAGATAGACGAAAAACAAAAAATTTAAAATAAATAAAAACCGACACGACCGAAACCAACGACGTGCACGAAAAGAGATCAACACCACTCATCCCCGATGAACAGTAACGGTACGTAGTCGAAGATCCCCTATATATTTATAGGAGAGGGAAAACTCGGAGGGAGGGCGGGTAGGGAGGGTGGGAAGACCCAGTAGTGTCTCACGGTCCAACCGTGAAAGTAGTTCTCCGAGAAATCAAGGAGAAACGAAAGACGGTATTCCCACCATAGTAGACTCCAATGACTATAAAGAGGACCGTTAGAACTAAGGTCGAACATGAAGTAGGTCGGGTCACAAAGAGTACTACATTAGACGTATATTCAATTTATTCGACCCACTGTTATATGTCGGAACTGTATAAGGAAAGAGTTAAACCTTGGTCAGACAACAAGTACAGACCAAGATTGACAACGAAGAACTGGACGTATGTCTAAAGAGTCCTCCGTCCAGTCCACCAGACCAAAGGAGTAGAAAAATTCTTAAAAGGTGTCAAACAACACTAAGTGTGTCAGTTTCTGAAACCACATCAGTTACTTCGTCTACAAAAAGACCTTAAGAGAAAAAAAAAGATACTAGGTCCCCTACAACCGTTAAATTAGAGTCCAAGAAGACCGAAAAGATTTGGGTCGAACTTGTAGACTTTCAAGATTCAAGTATATGACAACTTCGGAACGAATCTCTTAAAACTCGTAATGAAACGATCACACACTCTACTCACGTTAGCACGTTGTCAAACTCTTAAGAAACCGTAACGGAAATAAACCCTAACCTTACTTTTGACTGGAAAAGGTCAGGACACCGGTGACGACTCAAAAGGTTTAAACGACCCTATAACTCACATCATGAAATTGTCGTAGAAAATCCTGAACTCCATCGAGTTGACCTTAAGGTAGTGGAGGTGATCGAAACGAGTATTACTACGAAAGATTCCGGGTGAACTGAAGTGTAAGGTCCTACAAACCGAGATCCACTCACTAGTGTGGTAACACCAATAGACCCAGTACTTCTAGAAAAAAACACGTCAAGAAGACACATGAGAACGGTGCAGAAGTATATAGATACAGTCAGGAGTAGAGGGTCAAATAGAGTGGAGGAGGAAATCTACGTCAGAGGTGTCTCCAGAGTCAGTTGAGGGGATCCATTGAACCTGACCCCACAAGAGAGTTTCACCAGGACTCGACCTCACTTCCCGGGGACGAAGATACGGGGTCATCACTAGTCGGTGACCTATGTAATGATACTCTTTCCTTTCGCTAGAACTTATGTTACCTCGTGCCCGAGATCTCAGGCGTCTACCCGACATCCCACGTACCCGAAGTCATCGACGTCCTGAGTCCGAGTGATCACCATCGGGGACCCGAGATCTCGTATCCGAGTCCAACGAGACACCGTACACCCTAGAAGGACCTAATCCCCGTAGAGGACGTGACAGTCCGTCTAAGAAATGACGACTCGGTGGTCCCTTCGGGTCCTGGATGGACGAAAGTTCGTCTTGGGATTAAGGTTCTAGCTTTGTCTTTTTCTTATTTGTCTATATAATCGAAGGTAGAAGAGTCGAGGTCAGACCGTCTAACCAGGGAGACTGTGACTAATGTACTCAGACCTTAATAACCAAAAGAAGGATATCGGACACTGTAAGAGTAAGAGAGAGACTGTAGAGATGTGGTCTCAGAAAAAAGGGGAGATAGGGGTCTTACACTTCGAGGACCCCGAACGAAGTCGGAAAACGGTCTTCGAGACGGTAAAAACGTCTTCGACCTCACTTCGACCCAAAGAATGTCGGTCTTCTTAGACCACGAAATTGATGAGGTATCTGACACACACATACACACACCCACGTGTACACGTGCGAGTCGACATAGGTTTAGAAACCCTGGGGTCCGAGACAGGTACCTTAAAAGGCCCGTTCTTATGACCTCACTCAACGGTAAAGGAAGAGGTTCCCTAGAAGGACTGGGTCCCTAGTTTGGGTGCAGAGAACGCAGATGACGTAACTAACCGTCCGTCAAAGAAATGGTGACTCGGTGGACACTTCGGGTAGCTATTGATCATAGACTTATATATAGATATGGATATATTGACGTGGTGAAACGACATGTGGACTTTGTTTGTGTTATAGTATTTAGTTGATATGAAGTTAATTTTTTGCCCGTTCGTCGATAAAGAATCCCGAAGGGACCACCGAGTCTCCCATTTCGCAGACGGACGTTACGTCCTCTGGACCCAAGCCAGGGACCCAACCCTTCTAGGGACCTCTTCCTTTACCGTTGGGTGAGGTTATAAGAACGGACCTCTTAGGGTACCTGTCTCCTCGGACCACCCGATGTCAGGTGCTCCAGCGTCTCAGCCTGTGCTGACTCGTTGAAGTGTTTTCCGATTGTTCTCGTACTATTAATCTTTTTACCTTTGTTTTCACAGTCATTCTAGAGAGAAATACGGGTGAACTAACCGTTCTAAATTTCCCAATTAATTAATTAACCGATTAATTAAATGAATACGGTTTCTAACGAATCAACGTCCCACCGAGTCAATTATTTCGTAGACGGACGTTACGTCCTCTGGGTCAAAGTTAGGGACCCAGTACTTTTATGGGACCTTTTCCCTTACCGTTGGGTGACGTCATAAGAACGGACCTTTTAAGGTTTCTGTCTCCTCGGACCGTCCTATGTCAAATACTCCAACGTTCCTCAGTCTGTACTGACTCGTTGATTGTGAAAGTGAAAAGTTTCCAACGAACCCTACAGTCTAATCCCTTACCAGAACGTGAAGACCCCCGTCCTCGTTAAACCCCCTGGTGGACCGTAATGAACAACGTAATTAGAGTGAGAGTCTATATATAAGTTTCTTTAAGAGTGTGTACAGGAACCACCTTGTACTGTTTCCTTCAATCACAGACGTCATCTCTGTTCTACCCCTATTAGATGCACAGGCAGTGACCCCCTAATCTGTGCCTGTCACATCACCTTATTACACGTTTTCAATCGTCGTTACTTAATCTACATGTGTGTCATTTCACGTATTTAAATTTTTTTATCATAGTTTTCTTTTTACCTCGTTGTCGTATCCGTTTGTTTTTTTAATCCGAGTGGTGTTTATTACGTACATTCACTTCCATTGTGTAGTTTACGTAGTCTTACCAACCTCTGGTTCCTTACTCTTCTCGTGGATTTCTATGTTCCGATACTCATTTCTTTCTATCTCTTTTATCCATACCAGGGTGATACCCTCATTCGGTACTCGACTCCTCACACTAATTGAGTCGTAGGCTCCAATGTTTTGTTTCTCCTTCCTTTTGTTTTCTCTTTGTTTTTTACTTCTTTCATTATTCTCTTTTACATCTCACTTTTCCGTTTATCAACTATTTTATTTTAAACATAGGTCATGTTTTGGTTTTGAGTTGATATACAATGTAATTGTGTTGTAACATTTAGTTGACATGAACTTATTCTATTTAAATTTCGTTTTTTTGTTTGTTTTTCGGGATATACGATATATATTCCCTATATAGATTTCCTTTCAGTGAGTCTTTCAATCTTCACGTTCTGACCTGTTTCTGTATAGTTCCGTCTTTTGTGACTTCCTTTCGCCTTTTCCGATTCTACATACTCTTTCGAGATTCGGAGTATTTAGAAACCTTCATTTATAGTACAGTAGTTTTATAGTTATGAACTGTGTACCTGACGTCCTTTACCTTCCTTTTTATTTAAATTACTGTTACTGTTATTGTTATTGTTTACTGTGGACATCTGGGCGTCATCTAGTTCGTCTAATTTTTCATTCCCACGTGTACTTAGTTTATTATACTAATTATTCTTTAAGTATTATTTATATGTATCTGAGGTCATTGTCCCTTAAGTGAAAGAAAATTCATGAGTGTCTACTAGATGGTTTCCATCTAGTGTTTCTTTTGGAATTTTTTAATATTTACGTTAGTTAATAAAAATTTTTAGTGTTTTAATTCCCTTTTAGGAAAGTGGTCCGTTGATTTTTTAAAGGATAAAATTTTGTAAAAACTCCAGTTTCCTCTTTTATTTTGACTATAATGTCTGAACTATTGTTAATGTTGGTTTTGTGATGGATAGTTTTGAATTCTCTGTACTAATTTTGTCCAGAAATTTGTTAGCCTTTTTCGTGGTTGTTCCTTTTTATTTTTATTTAGTTGATCCGTGTTTAATTGATTCTTGAATCTTTTTATAGTGGTTTTGGTTACTTCTGATTTCGTCTGTAATTACTTATATAGTTTGTCTTTTGGGGTCATCTTATATACTTATTTGAATTTTCGAAAATATAATTTTTTATCTATTTGGTGACTTATCCGATGAGTTCTTTCTTCCCTGTTACTTAATTTGTATGTAGAAAACTTTTGGATATAATTTACCTACTGAAAGATCCTTTTATATTTAATAGTAAAAAAAAGTTCTTCTCTTCCAATTTATTTATCTAGTTATTATCACTTCTTTCAACTCTTGTAATAACTTCTCGGTGTAGAGGTTTGTATAGTTCAGTCTACCAAAGTGAGTAATTATAAAAAATCAGAAGTTCTTCTATTTAAATCATCATAAATGTAAAAAAATCGTCAGTGTCTCTTTCTTTAGAAAGTTTAATTATTCTTTGGTTGTGTCGTAAGTAAGTTCGAAAAGTTTCTTTCATATTTTTTTGATGTCTGTTTAGGAGTAATACTTATGGATACGTTTTTAGAATATATTCTATGATAGTTTACCTTAAGTCGTCCTATAATTATATATAATGTTGGTCCATTCCGACACTATTAATAAGTAATATTCCTCTTGACAACTGTTTCTTTGTATAGAAAAGTCAAAAGAAGAAGGGTATAGGTGAGTCTAAGTTTAAAATCAATAATTAAAGATTCTCTTTAGAGAGTTTATAAAAAACTCTAGATCCGTTGGTTGAGATCACAAGAACGGACCTCTTAGGGCACCTATCTCGGACGGTCCGATGTCAGGTACGTCAACGTTTCTCAGTCTGTACTGACTCAGTGATTGTGAGAGAGAAAGTCGAAAACACTTTTGTGTGTGTGTACATATCAAAAGCACTTTTGTGTGTGTGTCCTCTAATCACAATTACCTTACAATGATAACGTAAAATTTTAAATTACTTGTCATATTTTATTATACATCGAACGTCATTTTATTTTATTTTATATGTATAAGTAAGTATATATAAATATTTTGTAAAATCTTAATAGTCTTATAATTGTCCTCAATGAAGACTCACAATTTTAAAACCGACTAAAAATAAAAGAAAAAACATATGAGAAGAAAAATATTACACAAAATATAAACATTAAATTTTTTATAAAATTTTTCTTTACTCTCGATGAAAGAAGGGTTCAGTGAACCTTTGTTAGTTTATAGGTGTAAAAGAAAACAGACAAAGTGTACGTGTATAAAACATGCTCTACATCCCGGGTGGAGTTAGTCAAGGAACGAATAAAGTAGGGTCCTCGACGATGTAGACGAGTTCCTCTGTCATAACCCTAGGCGTCCGTCAAGACCTTCTCTGACCTTTTCGGTCCTGACCCGGTTCCACAGTCATATCTCCCTCTGTAAGAGGCTCGAACCGAAGAAACCCTCGACCCAAAACGGGGTCTACGTCCGTGTCAACTACGAAACCGAGTCTTCTTGTTAAATCTTAGGACGACTCCCCAGTTCACTCGGTGTCCATTTCGTAATTCCAGACAGATCTCGGTGACCCAGTGGGTCCCGACCCTCCAGTTTTTCGTCTCTAAGACTCCAGACGCCCGGAGGTCAGAGGTATAGAAGTTTTTCTTGATCCGATCTTACGACATCTCTTTTCCCTTATCCACCATTCCCCTCCTTCTCGGTTTTTCCCTAACAGGCCTGTTTGAGTACCCCAGAAGGACCTCTCCACTCCAGGTCCTATACCTTCTCCCGGTTTGGACTCAAGGTCTGGAGGGGAAAGTACCTCTGGTAAGTTTTAGTCGTTCGACATCGTCCGGGACCTATGAAGAAGGGTCTAAAACGAGAAGTAGTGTCTAGAAATATTTACTACTCACAAACTAGAGCAGGGTCGAGACATTGACCTGGCCTACAATAAGGTGAAAAGACTGTCTCTAGTACTTGAAGTCTCTTCAAACTACGAATATCCCGACCATTCACCCCCTCTGTCCTGAGTTCGAGACATATCAACTGTGGTTTAGGACCTAGGAAAGGTCAAAGGTTTCGACTAAGGTAAAGGGACTTACTCGGTGTCCGGAAATCTATAAGGATTTTGACCTGTAACCGAGTTATCAAGATTTTCGAAGAAGAGTGGTGGAGACCTTCCTACGGGGTCTTCAACCCCACGAGGAGGTCTCTGTACTAGACCCCGACCCGGACTCCATCGTCAAGGTAACCGAAGACGAGATCAGTGTCCGAGCTATCTTAGAAACCCTTTACGTCACCTGAAAAAAATGAAGATGGTAGTTAAACACCGGACCAAAGGAACTTCTGGGTCTCAGAAAGGCTGTACGGAGCGTAAGGGGTGAGGGACAGAGTAATCTTAGGTCCCTTCCTTTTTCGTGAACGTAGAAGGGATGGTTCGTGAGGAGAATAAACCCCTAAACAAAATTACTCATCTCCGTAAAGTCCCTCTCTCGTGTCATCTCGACTACCCTAATCTAATCATGTATCTTGTTAGATTAGGGTAGTCGAGATTAGTTAGATATAACTAATCTTGTTATATTCGTTACACTGGAGCTAATTTTGGTTTGACACATTAAAATACCAAAGTATTAATAAAGGGACCGTAATATCGGTTTGAGTACCAGTACTTTTACGGTTATAGAACAGAAAGCTTCACCGTCTATGTCGGATGTTTGTCTTACACGTCCTCTCAGGGAATGTTGAGAACTGACGGATTATACTTGATTACCACAAAAGGACTGGTGTACGATTACATCTTGCTCACTCACCAGGACTTCCGTCGGCCTCGTTGTCACTGATCGTTCCACTCTACCTCCGTCGTATCTCTTCCCGGAACTTCATCTCATTCGGCCAAGGGTAAGTGGTCCGGGGCGGTACTGGATGGAAGTGTGTGACGCGGACGTAGGAGTAGCACGGGTGTCAGTTTCCAGAGTTGGACGAGTGTAAGTCGGTCACGGCGAAGACAGGGTAACGTGTCCCGATGGACTTATTTATGTCCGACCAGGAGAAGACGGTGACCGTCTATGTTGTACGGACGTCCACACACGAACCGACGAGGTGTCGGGTCGGGGGCCGTGTGGTGCCGGTGTAGGAAGTACAGGGTCGGCAGTAGTGTGTGCCACGGGGTCACTGGAAGGAAAAGGTGGAGGTGAGCGGGAAGTGTTGCCACCCCTGGTAAGTAATTCGCATAAAATCCACCTTTAAGACACTTGTCTTCCCCAGTCTCGTGTGAGTCTTTACAGGAGAATCCCGTCGAAGGTCACAATTCTCTCCAACAAACTATCACCACCACCATACACCATACTTCATCTCCTGGACGATTTAGTCCTTAGTGGTTCCAAACGAGATAGGGTACGGTAATGGTAGAGGATTGTGTAGGGTGGGGTGGATTCCGGAGGTGAGTTTCAGTGGACCCTTTTCCGGAAAGAAAGACTTTTGTTTCCTTATGTCCATGTATCTCTGAATACCAAACTAAAAATACTCGAGTTTTTCTAGGATCTTTTTCTCCTCAGGTCTTAGTCCAGAAAGGATTTTTGCCTGTTACTCTGAACCTTGTTTCTTTCCGGATTTTATCCAGTTAACTCAATGAGTCAAAAGAAAACGAGATGAGACAACGACTGAAGTGGTCAGTGTCCGGGTATAAGAGACATCTCCTTTTCCTACTCGTGTAGTGTACCTGACCAATTAGAGATAAATAAATAAAAAAACGAAGAATTTGACCTCATTAACAAAAATTAAATAAATAAATTTAACTTCCTATTAATATTATAACACAACCAAAGACGATATGTAGTTATACCTAGTCGGTATCCATATGTTTACAGGGGAGGGAGAATGCAGACGGAGGATGGAGAGTGGGATAGGGTGGGGAGATCGAACAGTGTCTTGGGGCCAAACGTAAGGGACTCAGTGTATCGTTTAAGGGTAGCCGATAGATAAAGTGTATGTAATCACATGTACAAAGGTGCGATGAGAGAGGTAAACAGGGTGGAAGAGGAAGAATGGACGGGGACGGGGCACAGGTATTCAGACAAGATCAGACACAGATTTGACCTCATTACAGATTTCTCTGAGAACAGAGTCCATGTACTTGTGGTTACAAGTGACGTCGTAATAAATGTTTTCGGTTCTGTCCCTTCGTTGGGTTTACAGGTAACTGTCTACTTACCTATTTCTTCTACACCATGTGTGTATGTTACCTTATAGTGAGTCGGTATTGTTTCCTACCTTATTGCAGTAAACGTCGTTGTACCTACCTGAATCTCTAATAGTACGATTCTTTACAATCTCTCTCTGTCTATAGTGTATCACAGTGAATATGTACCTTAGATTTTTCTTCCGATGTTTACTTGAATAGATGTTTTGTCTTTATCTTAGTGTCTGTGTCATTTGTTTCAATACCAATGGTTTACCCTTTCACCACCTCCGTATTTAATCCTCCACCCTTAATCGTATAAGTGTGATGATATGTATTTTGTCTATCGGTTGTTCCCGGATGACCTTTCGTGTCTCTTGAGATGAGTTATAAAACATTATTGCACATTGCCTTTTCTTAGAATTTTCCTTATATTTTGTCTTAGTGACACAACATTCGGACTTTAATTTTACTGTAACATTTAGTTGTTACGACGTTAATTTTTTTTAATCCCTGAAGGGAATGTCTCAATTCTGAGACACGAAGGTGAGGGCCCCCACACCCAAGTTAGAGACCAGTTCATTGATTCTAGGACGTGTAGTGCACCGAGTCGGTTTAAAGAAAAAAATGAATTTTTAAAAAAATTTATTAATTTTTCTTTGAGAAAAGAAACCCTATAGATCGTCTTTCCTCCCTATATTTTGACTTCTACAGTCACCAGTCGAGACGGACAGACTCTTCAATTACCTCTTTACGTCTCCTTTCTCCCCTCCGTCTCTGTCTTGGGAAACGATCAGTGTGTAATTCGGTACAGGTAAGGACTGGGGAGGGTGGTTGAAATGATAAAAAAAGACCGGGTTCGGACAAACACACTCTAAGGACAGTAAACTTTGTTTTTACGTGGTAAAATGTGTCAGTTAATGGTTCAAGTACTGTTTCGGGGATATTTTTCGATTCAAAGATTCTTAATATTCATTATTACACTTATACTACGAGTTTTTAATTATCGAACTTTTTTCGTATACTGAGATATCTTTGACTTATGTAGTTTGTTGAACGAATTAAATTATCTCTTTATTTTTGACTTGAAACGTATAGGATTTATCTTTTAAGTGTAAGAAAAGTTTAAGGTAAATATCGTAAATCTTTTTTACAATTGATATAAAATAAAGTTTTCTATAATAATATTTAGTGGTTTACTATGTCCGGTATAAGAAACTATTTTAAATTATATCTCTATTATTTTTCAAAAATCTTTTCTTTAAATATTCTTAGATTTTTTCATATATTTACTTGAATAGATGTTTTGTCTTTATCTCAATGTTTATATCTTTTGTTCAAATACCAATGGTACCCCATTCACTCCCTCCCTATGTAAAATTCTAACCCTAACTGTATATGTGTGACGACAACGACGACGACGACGACGATTCAGCGAAGTCAACACAGGCTGAGGTACGCTGGGGTCTCTGTCGTCGGGTGGTCCGAGGGGGCAGGGACCCTAAGAGGTCCGTTCCTGTGACCTCACCCAACGGTAAAGGAAGAGGTTACGTACTTTCACTTTTCACTTTCACTTCAGCGAGTCAGTACAGACTGACAATCGCTGGGGTACCTGACGTCGGATGGTCCGAGGAGGTAGGTACCCTAAAAGTGATGATATATATTTTATCTATTGATTATTCTAGGTAACATATCGTGTTCCTTAAACTGAGTTATGAGACATTACTGGATATCCCCTTTTATTAGATTTTTTCTCACCTATATACATGTACAGATTGACCAACCCCGAAGGGTCTACCGTTTCACCATTTCTTGGACGGACGGTTACGTCCTCTACGTTCCCTGTGCCCAAGTTAGGGAGTCAGCCCTTCTACGGGACCTCCTCCTTTATCGTTGGGTAAGACCATAAGAACGGACCTCTTAGGGGTACCTGTCTCCTCGGACCACTCGATGTCAGGTATCCCACCGTTTCTCATCCTGTGTTGACTTCACTGAATCGTACGTACGTACGTGTTAACCATACGGAACGGTATGTGGACTTTGATTGTACTGTAACGTATAGTTTACATAGGTTATTTTTAAATTTTTTCTTTGATTATTTTCTCCTATTTTTAGATCAGTATTCCTTAATAATTCAAAGTCCGATATTTTAATTCAATTTGTGTTTAAAATGTATGAAACATTTAATTTGTTTACTTTTATAATATGTAGTTTTAGACATCCTACTCTACTTTCACCATGAATCTTCTTTGATATGTCAAAATTTAAGTAAATGATACTTTGTTTCTACTTTTTACTTATTCGTAAACGAATTCTTTAATTTCTTGGTGTATTTGACTTTTCCTTCTTTCTTTATAACTTCTATTTCCTCTTTGTTTACTTAGTCTTTTGGTTTTGAGTTTATATAAACTTATTCTTTTGATTCGGACCAAGAAATTTTTCTCGTTATTTTAACTGTTCGTATACCGTTTATACTAATTCTTTTTCTCTAGTGTGTTTGATCTTTACTCTTCTCTCGTATTTACGTATATATGTCCGACAAAGTTTTAATCTACTCTTATGATACCTGTTGTAAGACACTATTTAAATCCATATTAGCGGGTTTAATAAAATTGTTCCTTATCTTTTAAACTTCTGATTATTTTTTCTAAACTGTCACCTCCATTCCTAAATTCTGCGAGTCTTACAGTAAATCCGATCAAGGTTTCTGAAACGTTTATCTATTAAGGTTATGTCATAATTTGACGACGTCTCGTATCTTTTATACCTTTTGAAGACTTTTGTAAGAATACTCCGTTTGGATAGGGACTTTGGTTTTAATCAAGATTTTTCTTTTGAGTATTTATTTCTACGTTTGTAAACTTTATTTATAATTCAACATGCATCGACGATGGATACTATATTACTGACTCTTCCCAAATATGTCCTTAAGTTACTAATAAGGTATAATTCTTTGAATAATTCCGTGAAAAGGTGTTATTATTTAATTTCCCTTTTATAATATATATGTCGGTAGTAAAATTTTATCACCGTTCCTCGTCAAAAAGTTAAGACATCAAGAACGGATCTCAAAGTAGAAACATGGATGACCGACACACTGCCACCCATTCAATGAATAAAATTTATAGTAAAGGAGTAATCATTTTACTCTCAACAGTTACCTCTAATTTACTCTATTAGGATCATTTCAAAACTTAGGATCTTAGACCGAACAAGTAACCCCAAAAGTGACAAAGGAATTCATAACTGTTCCAAACCAACATCGAGGAACGAGCGACTCTCGAGACTTATACGTTAGCAGAAACAGAGGAGAGAGGTACGGAGTGAATGGGGTGAGGGTCCCGACTAAACTAGGATCACTTCATAGATAAAGTGTGGATAGACTACCACTTTCCCTTTGTCCTTCCGGTCACTACTACTACAAGTCTGGTCGCTCTTCCTCTCTGTCCCTCTCGACTGTCGAAGAAAACAGCTTGAGGCTAAGGAGCTCCCTCTCCTTTTGGGTACCTTTCCGGTGTGTTCGGTGACAAACCTTATTGCCGTTGGTCTCAAGACCTTCCTCCGAAACCTGAAAAGGATGGACAGTGCATGTCATGGCGGTGCAGTGACGCGACCCGGGGGTCCGGCAACAGCCGGAGCGTTCGTATCCAGGGTCTTACGGAACGCCAGTGTCTATCCAACGTCCTTCGAGGAGGAGGTTTTCCGCGGCGCCACAAGGGGTCCCCTTGTAAAAGTACCATTTTGGCCATGTTTTACCCCCCTCTACGAGACAACAGGAGTGTCGCTTCGAGGTGGTGCAGGGGTCAGTTCCGGACCCGGGGTCCTTGTGACTTCCACTCCTGCCCTGCACTGTGACCTTGACTATTTCCCGCCAAGTAGTCTCTCCCTCCCAGAGAGCACGCCCGGGTCTGAATATTGGGTGAGAGAGATAAGAGTGCCATAGGTGTGTCATGGAGAGTTAGGGACCCCCAAGAAGGGTGATCGCGTGGAAGACTAGACTGCGACGTCTCTGCCAAGGGACACCTCGAAACTGTTAAAGGTCCCTCCTTAAGACCTCCAGTATACAGACTGGCTCGGAGTATCGGACGAAGGACAGAGGGGAACAGTAGCAGGAAATCGAGAGGGCTGGGACAACAGTGACGATGGCGACGGTGATGGCAACGTTATTGTTAGGATCGTACAATTACCAAAGGATTGGAGAAGTGTCGGGACTAAGAATAGGAACCTTGTAGGAGTGACAGTGTCTTCCTTTGGTCAACGTCAACCCTGAGAGGTCGATTAATCCTCTTAATCGATGAATGAAGAGTGTCACTGTTAGTGACGGACCGAGACCTACTCCGGCATTGGCAACAGTCGACACGTCATCATCGCAGGCCGTACCGAGAGGGGCTATCGGCCCTAGAGGTCGAGACGAGAGACCCTCGCGACTGAAAAGACGGGGTCTGAGAGAGAACATAGGAGAGACACGGTTTTCTTGAACCAAAAGGGCCACGGAAACCGGTGTCTCGTCCGTTCCTGGTCGCAGAGGGGAAATTGGTGGACCAGGGAGACCCCGACACAGAGGTCCTTGTGAGGTCTGTGTCCCTAAGGACACACTTGTGTCCTGCTGTCCACTCCCGTACTACCCTCCTCCTACCCCGACCCTACAACCTGTCCCCGTGAAAAATACCCTGAACTTCTATGTGAGAAGACGTCCACGTCTTTCCACTCCCGGACCTCACCTCCGACCATAGTGGACGACTGTACCGTCCGCCTCGACCACCCTACAAATCCGTCTCTTCATAAAAAAAATAGTCCCTCCCATGTACGACTCCCGGGAGTCCATCCGAGTGGGACAAGGACTTACGAGATTTTTACGGTTGAACGTGAAGGAGGTGTGAGTAATCGGAAACGATTACTGGTGTCGGGAAATCACTAGAACGAGGAAGGACTAGAGGTCTATTTGAGTCCTGTCGTCCTCACTACCCTTCCCCTGACTGTCCCCTCAGGAGTGGGTGAAGGTAGTGAATAAGTAACGTACTAGAAGTATCTAATCAATTAGACTAGGAGACAAAAGAGTTTCCATTTCACACCTATTAGTATAATTGAAGTATCGAAAGAGTACTTCTACTTTGTCGTACGTACATGTTTCTTGGACAATGTGACTTCTACAGGTCGTTTACCACCGACAATGACCATGGTGAGAGGTGACCACACCGACTCTATCCTTTACATTGACTATGGTCTCACGGACCCAAGTCTAAGGTCGACACGGCGAATAAACGACCCAAGGGAACCACCTCCGGTGGTTTGTCGAGACACGAAAGTCAAGGAGTACACATTTCACTCCTACTGTATTATAGGTGAAATGTCTATTAAAAGTGGATGAAGTGTCCCAATGAGACTCCTGATTTATATTTTGACGAAACTAGTCACGGAAGGATCATGAACTATTTGAAAGATGTTCAGAAGGGGAGACGTTTATAAACTCGTAGTCTCCCCAAGACTTAACTTATATGTCGAACCAAAGTCCAATTGTAAATCATTTGAAAATTATTTACCGCTCCTAAGAATAACTATAAAGAGTGTAGTAGTAATAGTGGTAGTAGTGAAACAAGGAAGTAACGAGATCGACCCAATTTACACGGAGGGTCAACCCCCAGTAAGAGACGTCTGTCTCTGGTACTAAATAGAGAACCAAGTGGCTCGTAAGGAGTCACGATTCGTATGTATTTACGAGGTCTCTCTAATAATACAAAAAATTTTTATGAAGAAATGAAAAAATTTTTTTAATAAAAAATTTGATAAAATTTTATGTATACATTTAATATGTATACATAAAATTTAAATAAATAAACCGACGTGACCTAGAACAACGTCGAACACTCTAGAAAACTGACACCCCACCGAGTCTACTATTTCGTAGATGGAGGTTACGTCTTCTGGACTCAAACTAGGGACTCAGTCCTTCTAGGGGACCTCTTCCCTTACCGTTGGGGGAGGTCATAAGAACGGACCTCTTAAGGTACCTGTCTCCTCGGTTCACCCTATGTCAAATACCCCAGCGTTTCTCAACCTGTCCTGACTAGCTGATTGTCAAGGTGAAAGATACCCTAGATCAAGAGACTGATCCCTAACTTGGACCTGGGAGACGTAACCCTAGTACCTCAGAATTGACGACCTTGTGGTCCCTTTAGGAAAAAAAAAAACAAAAAAGACCATCCCTCTCGTCTTGATAACCCTCTACTACGGTACCATCGTCAATTATTTCGTCTCGGACCAATTCAGCAACATCGGGGGGTTGGTGTCCGTATCTCCGTCGTGTCAACTTTACTTCTTGTGTCCAGACTTACCCTTGATGTCAAGAAGAGACGGGCGGGTTGGATCGTCGGGTCATGGTTACGAGTGAAACGTGAACATATATCCTGACCACTGAGACGAAACTGTGTGACACTCTATGACAGGAACGGAGTGTGGTCATTATAGGACTCAGAAGAAAGGTATAAAGACTCTAGGTTTTGAGACCACTCAGGGTCAGACTGGAGTCCCATATCGGTGGGGACATCTTCCTCATCGCTTCAACCCAGAGACTAGACAGACGTCCCTCGACCCATGGTGTCTTGTCCCAATGACTCCGAGGGAGTCACCCAACGCTCCCAGACCAACAGTCAACTCCACGACCTTTGTCGAGACCTCCCTTCTTAATTTGTCTCCGGTGGTCAGTCACTCCATAACTCAAGGACATCTCTTCACGGAAAAGTCGGGGTCACTCGTCCTTTGTCCGGGTCTGAGGTCCTGTGTGTCGGCGGGTGGTAAAGAGGGAAGGACCCACCAGAAGAGACGAGACGTGGGACGAGGAAGGTGTGTCCGGGATGAGGAAGGGTCAGAGTAGGTGAATTTTTCACTCTGGGAGTGGAGCCTGTCACTCGGTATGTCTAGAACAAACAAGGCACAGTAGATATTTATTCTTGTGAGAGTTATCCTCGGTGACAGTGACCCAGAACGTAAACTTTACTATATCCACAATATTATTCGCCCATCGGTTCGAGGTAGAAACATCTTGCAGTCAGAGAAATAAAATAATAACAGAGACGGTCTCGTGGAGTGGTGGTGGACCAGAGGAAGTATCCGTATCATACCGTATAGCTATGAGTCGGTCAGACGTTTTTATAGATACTAAGGTTCCGAGGGGTGAGGGTAGGGTCGGGAGATCTAAGACAAGTATTCCGTCTCCCTATTACGTTTGAGTATATGTCCTTCGACCCGTCGGTATCCAGGGAACCCTGGATGACCGAGAGAACCGAAGAAACGAGTCGTTTCCAATCGAGACAAAGTGAATCACTGTATAAAGCAGAAGGTGTGTAGGATTATCGAAATACAGATAATTTTTATAAATTAGGGAAAAAAAAAGGACCCACGGTTATGAAAAGATCTTTTATGCCTAAATTTTGTCAAGGTGAATTGTAGGGGATTATAGGTAAGTTCCACTGGAGTATAGGGACACCGTCGGTATTTATTGGAAACGAAAACAGTAAGGAATCTCCGAGTCGGGTCCTCATGTTAAGTTTTTCGACGGGAAACAGTAAGAGGAACCTACTTTGTTAGACCCAGTGACTCTATAGTCGGGACCCTAGATGCCGAAGTTATAAGTATTAAGGGGTGAACCTACGAAAAAAATCTCCGTACACCTACTAGGGATTCTTCTCTTCACCCGAGGAGAAGACAAGTCCAGTAACGGAGGAGTATTTTCTCTCACCAGTGATCTCTCACGTGCTTGTCGAGCCACAAAACTTAGACGGGGTCCTCCCTTTCTTTTGTCATGTCACCTCTCCTCGTTCTCTGATAACGGACTTTCAAACACGTCTTTCTTCTCCCTCAGTTGGTGGTGTCACGAGACACTGAGTTGGGACGTCGGAACCCGGAGAAACCCCCTTTTAAAAAACCAACTGTCACCTTGATCTTTAAGTCCAAATTTTTAGTTAAACCTTAACATCAAGTCAAGTCAACGAGTCAGCACAGGTTGAGACACTCGGGTACCTAACGTCGTGAGGCCCGGAGGGACAAGTAGTGGTTGAGGACCTCAAATAAGTTTGAGTACAGGTAACTCAACCACTACGGTAGGTTGGTAGAGTAGGAGACAGTAGGGAAAGAGGAGGACGGAAGTTAGAAAGGGTCGTAGTCCCAGAAAAGTTTACTCAGCCAAGAAGTGTAGTCCACCGGTTTCATGACCTTAAAGTCGAAGTTGTAGTTCGGAATGTTACTTATAAGTCCTGACTAAAGGAAATCCTACCTGACCAACCTAGAGGAACGACAGGTTCCCTGAGAGTTCTCAGAAGAGGTCGTGGTGTCAAGTTTTCGTAGTTAAGAAGCCGTATCATGTAGCCCTATAACATCATGTAACCCTATTTAACGTCCCTTTTATAAACAACAAGACTACATTTTAGATTAGGGGCCAGACTTGAAACCTAGTAAGGGGAAGTCACATTTCTCTCCGTCACGGTCTCTACTTCCTTGTCTCACCCTTTTCTCTGACGGGAACTCTCCCCGACAGACGGGTCGAGTGGGGAAGTCGGTACTCAAATACCACCTCCCTTCCTCACGATCCAGAGTCACAGAACAGAGCACTACAATTCTAGCTCAGAAGTTTCACCCTAGTTACTTTTGAGGTTAAGTTTTTCTGGGAACGTGGGGTTACAAGTGTCATCGTGACAAACGTTACCTTCGTCGGATCTACAAGTAACTGTCTACTTACCTATTCCTTGTACATATACATACAATTATACCTACATGTGCGTGTTACCTTATGACATCGACAACAACAAGTCAGCGATTCGACACAGACTGAGAAACGTTGGGGTACCTTACATCGTGTAGTCTGAAGGGACAGGAGGTGATATTCACCTTATGATGAGTTAGTATGTTCTCACTTTATTACGGTAAACGTCGTTACACCTACCTGAGTCTCTAATAGTATGGTTCACTTTATTCAGTCTCTTTCCGTTTATGATATAGGGTGGATATACACCTGAGATTTTATACTATGTTTACCTGAATAAATATTTTGTCTTTGTCTGAGTGTCTGTATCTTTCGTTTAAATACCAATAGTTTCCGTTTTCCCCCTTTTCCTATTTAATTCTCAAACCCTAATCATCTATGTTTGATAACATATATTTTATTGTCCACAAATGATATATCGTGTCCCTTTGTATAAGTTATAAAATATTATTGAATATTACTTTTTCTTACATATATATATTGACTTAGTGAGACGACCTTTGGTCTTAGATTGTTTATACATTCGGTCGATATGATGTTAATTTTTTTTACGTTTCACCCTAAGTATTCCTCCACCTCTCTTTCGAAAGTATAATACTATTTGTAAAAAAGTAGAAAATTTAAAAGACAAAAACAACATACAATGTTGTAAGTGTGAGTCATATCCCTAGATAACCTCTTCATTTTCCACTGGGTAGGGTCATAAGAACGGACCCTTTAGGGTACCTGTCTCCTCGGACCACCTGATGTCAGGTACCCCAACGTTCTCATCCTGTTTTGAATCCCTGATTTGGTGGTGGTGGTGGTATATATATTATGTAATTTCCATGTACGAGTTTTAAAAAAGGACTATCTTGTTTTACTAGTTTATTCAAGTCTCTACTGATGACGTATAAAAAAATAGATGAAGTTTTCGGGGTGGTAATCCGATCCTTCAACCTCACCTACCACCCTCAGTATTCTTAACTATTTCCTTTTCTTCAGAATTCAGGAAGACCTCTGGTTTTCAAAAGAAGGAGTTGTAACCCGTTCCAAAACGAAGGGACTATCGAGTCAACCATTTCTTAGGTGGACGTTACGTCTTCTGAAGCTAAACTAAGGACCTAGAAGGACCCAACCCTTCTAGGTGACCTCTTCCCTATCCGATGGGTGAGGTCATAAGAACCCGAAGGGGACACTGAGTCGACCATTTCTTAGGTAGACGTTAAGTTCTCTGAAGTCAAACTAGGGACCCAACCTTTCTAGGGGACCTCCTCCCTTTCCGATGGGTGAGGTCATAAGACCGGACCTCTTAAGGCACCTGACATATCAGTTACCCCAACGTTTCTCAGCCTGTACTGACTCACTGAAAATGAAAGTGAAGTGAAAGTCACTTCTAATGTCTTTAATTTTGAATTAATTTCTTTATAAACTTTTTATTCTAAATACACTGGTTGAACCATTATAACTGTTCCCGACCTCAATCTATTCTTTACACTGATGTCCAATGTGTCTCAGATCTTGTTTCTAAACTAGGAAAAGGGACAAATGAATGTCTGGGTAAGGAAACTCCCGAAGGGTCCACCACGATCACCATTTCTTGGTCGGACGGTCACGTCCTCTGTATTCGTTGAACCCAAGTTAGGGACCCAGTCCTTCTAGGGGACCTCCTCCCGTACCGTTGGGTGAGGTTATAAGAACGGACCTCTTAGGGTACCTGTTTCCTCGAACCACCCGATGTCAGGTATCCCAGTGTGTCTCAGTCTGTGTTGACTTCACTGAATCGTACGTACGTACGGTAAGGGAACTCCTTCCATGTTAACATGTATACATGTGTAAAATGATATTAAAGTCCCTCAAGGGACCTAGGATACTTCGACTAAGTCTCTGAGAGACTACACAATTCTTGTGAAAACGAATTTTATTGTTTTGCATTACATTAAATATAGTGGTCTATATTTTCATGATCTAAATATTCATAGTGAAAGGTAGGGACATCGTCCTATTTATGAGAGAGTTTCCTTAGTAATTTCTCCTTTCACATTGAAAGGTCCAATTATATTTTCGTTTGAAAGAAAAAGTAATGTAATCTTAAAATTAATTTTCTTTCTTTTTGTTCAATCTGTACCCATCAAACGTTAGGTTTATATTCTGACTCCCTTCAAGAACCAAAAACGTATCGTAGAGGGATCGGGTGACCAAAAGATAATATTTATAAAAGGTAGTGACAGAGATCACGAAGACCACCTCCGCTGACTCGAGGACACGTACTTTGGTCCTCTTGTAAAAGGGCTATGATGTAACGTACTAAACGAAAGAGAAGTATTCAATTTAAGAAAGGACAGGGTCCCGAATTATCATTTCCACCTCCTTAAGTAACGGAACCTCACAGTCCCATCCCAGAAAACGGGTAGTTCGTCCGTCCATCGTTTCTACTTACACTACAGCCTCGTAAGGACGGGGCCGATACTGGTTCCACTCTGTGACCGGAGGACGAGAGAAGTGGGGTCAGGTTCGGGACTAGAGGTTTTGGGAGTGGATTCTCCGACCCCCTTCACCATAGAAGGAACGTATCGTCTTATTGGTACCAAGGATCTCCAGATTTTCTTGTGGTGGTGGTTTTCTCATTGAGTGGACTGACGTGCGACTATCCTCGACACCCCCTTATCTCAGTCTCTGCAGTGATGTTCCGGTCTTATTTCTAGAAAAATTTTTTCCAATATTGAGAGAGTTTTATAAAGGTTGTTAAGAGAAAGGGGGAAAGGAGATGGGGAAGAAGGGAGATGGGGATGGGAGGGAAGGGAAGGTAGGAGGAAGGGAGTCAAGGAGATAAAAGGGAGGATAGAGGGGAAGGATGGAAGTGTTGTAAGGACATCTTGACTTACAAACAAAACATTCTGTTTTGTGAGACATTTGTATTTGGTAGAGGAAATAGTCTTCAACCAATAAAACGTTCATTTAAGAGTCTTCAAAGTACTGAATGATAGAGAAGAGGGTGGAAGAGAAAAATTCTGACTAAAAACAAACAAAACAAAATAAAACTCTATGTAACGGACGGACCACCGTTGTGTATTGGGTCCTTCCCAGCCCTTCCTTTACCTCCACAGGAGAACTATGACAAAGAGGAAAAGGGGGATAAATCTAGATCATGACATAAACGTAGGTATATGTTCTCGGTACCGAACCGAGTCTCCATTTACGGACGTTACGTTCTCTATCCTTTACCACCAAATCAGGGACCCACCCCTTCTAGGGGACCTCCTCCCGTACCGTTGGGTGAGGGTCATAAGAACGGACCTCTTAGGGTACCTGTCTCCTCGGACACCCGATGTCAGGTACCCGAGAGTTTCTCAGCCTGTACTGACTCACTGACTCGTACGTACGTATATGTGCTCTCAGTATAATTAGTCGTTTTTGGTCTTAGAGTAGAGACCCATCGTTCATAACTTCGGAGAGGTTTTGGATTCAGATCCTTTCAACCTCAAATTGGTTTTTAGACCATTAAACTTCACCTTCACCCCAACCGCCGTCTCCTCCTAAATTTACCCGATCTTTATTTTAAATAGGATTGTCTTTTAAGTAAACTACAGGAAAATTCTTCGAAAGGTTAAAACAATCTCTAGTTTCATCTTTACCAATAATTTGTTTCCCTCTTCCGTAATCATAAATCTTTTCTTTGCGTGTCAGGAAACAAAAAGGACCCTTGGGACGAGTAGTCATGAGTAAACGTATAATGGATAATAACCAGGACTCAATAATCTTTGACTTCGGGTAACGATGATTAGGATCTTCTTTTTCTTCTCTAAGACCCACGGGTCCATATCCACTAAGACGGCACACACACACACACAGACACACAGACACAATCAGTGAGTCACCCCAGGTCGAGAAACGATGGGGTACTTGACATCGGGTATTTGAGGAGACAGGTACCCTAAGAAGTCCGTTCTTATGACCTCACCCATCGGTAAGGGAAGAGGTCCCTTAGAAGGACTGGGTCCCTAGCTTGGGTCCAGAGGACGTAACCGTCCGTCTAAGAAATGGGAGACTCGGTACTCCCTTCGGGTCAAAACGGGACCGACAGGGGTTTAGGACGACGTCGTAGGATGGGTGGTTCCTGGTCTTCGTTTCCGGTGTCCTTGTACTCCGACCTCCACTCTTCAAGAGGGTCACTGACCACGTCGAGTCCAGGGTTTCGTCTTAGGTGTCAGATAGAGGTACCTGACACTTCGGTCCTAACCCGTGACACACCAAGTCCAAAATAAAATATCTTTTTTTTTTCCTTCATCCTTTAGAGAGACAAACTGTTAGTCGTAACAGGAGTGGGGGTCGGGGTGTATACGACTCTTTCATTTACAACAAGAAGACAAAAAAAAAAAAAAAAACTCTCCTCACCTCCGACACGACCCAGAACCAACACCACACACCCGAGATGTTGTGAACCCGAGTTATCAAAGACACACGCCCGACTTAGCGGGACTTTATACCCCCTAGAATCAAGGGACTGGTCCCTAGTTTGGGTACAGAGGACGTGACTTTCCGTCTAAGAATTGGTGACCTGGTGGTCCCTTCAGAGATTTATAAGAAGAAATGTCTGAACGAGTCTATACACACAAAACTAATCTTTACGAGGAATTTTACATTCTACGGAAGAGGTACATCGATTCCAGGGAGATCTCTTCGACAGATTGAACAAAACTTAGACGTCACTGACAACTAAATTAAGACCCGGACGATTTTAAGTATAATGGAAGTACCAGAAAAACTTTCTCTTTAGGGAAAATGGCGAGTCTTACGTACCAGACAATATCTTAAGGATTATAACACTGTGGTACGATTGTGGTGTACCTACGACGAGAAACCTCTAGACGAAATGGTATACTTCTTTATTATTCGTAAACAATTTTTACTACCACCTAATCTTACCATAATCTACCATAATACATCAGGTCCTTGAGTCCTCCTATGTTTAAGTCGGGTTGGGTTCAGTAGAGACGGGTACTCTACAAGGTCTGTCTATGTTCGTCTTACCTTTTTCATTATGTGAGGCACCGTAATTGGAACTCCATAATCGGGGTTTAATGAAATGTCACTAGACTTCCCGAAATTGTGGGTGTCCTGTCCAGTGTAGACAGAGGAATGTAAGGTTTCCAGTTCTTAGTTAAAACCTTCTCTCGAGAACATAGTCCGACCTTTATCTGAGTTTGATCAGAACTTTCTTCTCCGAAATTACTTTCTTGACTGAATATCTCTACACCTGTCCCAACTTTATTGTTTGATTTCTACTACTCAGTGGAGTTCCGGTTAGTGTCACCCTGTGACAAAGTCGGGGACATGACTTCTTCGTTCCCCTCCTTCCTCTCAATGTTTTCGGGTTACACTTGACCTCAGTGGTTCCTCCCCGGTGGTCCGTCTCGACACTGACACCTCCTACGTCGATGACGACCTCTACTCCGTGACTCCGACTCTCCCTCTCCCCTACGGGACTGGCGAGGGACGACGGGACAGAAGGAATCGTGAGAGAGAAGATGACTACCTCAGGTTGACGTTCAACCACCCCGACTGACTACATCACACGTCCCCAGTCGTTCGGTCCCGCGTCTCGTCGGTTCTTCCCGTCTCTTGCTTAGTCCCACCCTATTTTCACCAAGTTCACCTCTTATTGAACAGCTGTGGATTTACCACCCACCCTAATATGGTCGTAATCTTCGAGGGAGAGTCGTTTTTGGAAAGAAAAAGGTACAAGGGGTGAACTACGATAGTCACACACGTAACAACTCTACTCTGGTTTTTGTGTAAATCCACCCCCGTTTTGGATTTATAATAATAGAACATTCGGTATGGTCCTTCCTTATGACTGTTACCTTATTTGTACCGTTTACTTGTGAAGTGATCCTTAAACAACTAAGGAGGTTTACCGGGAGTGTGTATCTTCCGTTCCTATCTACTTCTGGTGAGGTCTAACCATACACCGTCCAAATTATTCGTTCCCTTGAATACTCCAAACAGAACTCACCGGTGTTCATTCACTAAAAACGTGAGTGGATACTGGACGGAGAACTCTTTGGACGTCGAGTCATTCGTTATCAATCTTGACCTGTACCTTGTTGCCTGACCAAGGTTTATCCTTTTCCTCATACAGTTCAGACATATAACGGTGGGACGAATAAATTGAATATACGTCTCATGTAGTACTCTTTGCGACCCGACCTTCTTCGTGTTCGACCTTAGTTCTAACGACCCTCTTTATAGTTATTGCAGTCCATACGTCTACTGTGGTGGGAATACCGTCTTTCACTTCTCCTTGATTTTTCGGAGAACTACTTTCACTTTCTCCTCTCACGTTTTCAACCGAATTTCGAGTTGTAAGTCTTTTGCTTCTAGTACCGTAGACCAGGGTAGTGAAGTACCTTTTATCTACCTCTCTATCACCTTTGTCATAGTCTGAAATAAAAACCCCGAGGTTTTGGTGACATTTACCACTAACGTCGGTACTTTAATTTCCTACGAATGAGGAACCTTTCTTTCAATACTGGTTGGATCTCTCGTATAACTTTTCGTCTCTGTAATAAAATGGTTGTTTCCAGACAGATCAGTTCCGATACCAAAAAAGTCACCAGTACATACCTACACTCTCAACCTGACACTTCTTTCGACTCGTGGCTTCTTAACTACGAAAACTTGACACCACAACCTCTCCTGAGAAACTCTCAGGGAACCTGACGTTCCTCTAGGTTGGTCAGGTAGGATTTCCTATGGTCAGGACCCACAAGTAACCTTCCTGACTACGACTTTGAGGTTATTAAACCGGTCGAGTACACTTCTCAACTGAGTAACCTTTTCTGGGACTACGACCCCCCCTAACCCCCGTCCTCCTCTTCCCCTGTTGTCTCCTACTCTACCGACCTACCGTAGTGACTGAGCTACATGTACTCAAACTCACTTGAGGCCTTTGACCACTACCTGTCCCTCCGGACGACACGACGCTAAGTACCCCAACGTTTCTCAGCCTGTTCTGACTCACTGACTTGACATGACTTGGTGTAAAATTCTCAAATAAATCTCCGAAATCGACCCAAGTCTGTATATGGGACAGGTATACTAGAGTCATTAAGTGAAGGTACAGTTCCGACACAGGAACTTTCACCGAGGGTGACACCCTTGTGTCTCTTCTCACTACTCGGATGTTAACAGACTCAGGTCAAGAACCCAGTAACTGTCAGCACACGAGACTAATGAAGGTAATTATGAAATGGAAACCTCTAACTGAGAATGTTAGAGTATGTCGGAAAGAACGTGTCACACGGGACTCATCAGTCGTTCCCCAGAGTGGTCGGACCTCCACCAAACAAACCGGCAATAGATCGACGTGGTCTCAGTCTAGGTACCGTCATTATCTCCATGGACATTCTCTTTTGTGTTTAGTTCTATTACTAATGATTGTATTCATTGTCAAAAAAGGTGATTGTTCAGATACTAGGTTCAGTACCTAAATGATTCAGGGGGTCCCATCCCAGTCTAGTGAGTCTCACAAATGAACACAAAAATATACCAAATTTCTACTAGTGTAATCGTATAGTCGATACTTGTATGTTGTGACACCTAGTACCGTGTTGAAAGTGGAACGCTCCGTCATTATTACAGGTTCTAGTAAAATAAAACCTCCCGTCGAAAAGAGAAGATAACTCTCGTAAAGTCCCGAGACATTCCTGTCCGAAACGACCGACAGTGAATTCTGAACGACCCACTTCAAACATTCCTCAATATATATACGACATTACAGGAGGTCTGGTTACCTCCCTCGTCTGTCACGGGTGTACTAGTGTTTTACCCTTTGTCTTGGACCGGTGGGCTGGAACTCCTCTTACTTCAACCATAGATCCTTGAACTGAACCAACACGCGACCCCCTCCACATCAGTCCGGACTCCTCTACCAGACTCCCTCTCTGTGCGACCTTGTCTTCAGAACGGCAGAGGGGAAAGAGTCATCCCGCATAGGGTAGGTCCACATCGCCCAAAGCCGTTCAGGACAAACATCGCCCCGGTATCCCAGGGTCACCTCTGACTCATCCGGGGGGAGTGGGTTCCGACGTCTCATTGAGTGAGTAGGACCACCCCGACTCTGCCTTTCTGTCCCCATGTCGGTAAAACCTTTTTCTGGTCCCTTACGGAACTGGGTTTGTCCGGAACATTTGATTTCTTGTTTCCGGGACCCTTGGACTCAGGATCTCTGTTTTTCGATCCAAACGTCCTTATTTTTTTAAATCGAAATAGAGACAACGTGATTAATCATATGAATCGACGGTATTTTGTCCTTCAAGTTGATATCTAAAATTGGAATAGACAAGGACATGAGAATGTCATTTCAGAGTACATAAAGAAAGGGGAGTATCTTCACAACGAGGGATAAGAACTTTCGGTGGGACCATAGTGGATGAAGTCTAGTTTCTTTAGGTTACTAAAGACTTTTCGCGGTCACAAGTACTCTGTCTAAGAGGGAAAACAATATTTTCCTCGAACGACAAAGATGACCCCCTCGATCAAGAGAATAGAAAGAAGCCGGAAGAGATAAGACGAATTCAATAAAGAAAATTCTTTTTCGAAACGTACGGATCCTTAGAACACCTCTGGTATAAGTAAAGATACTATAACGACAGGTTCTAAGACCTTTCCCGGGTCATTGTCTACAAGGTACCTTTTAGGGTCTTCTGTTAAGGAACGGGTCCACAGTACCCGAACCACAAGAGTGGTCGTATCGAGTAACTAGGCCACAGACAAAGGGTACTAAAGGTATGGAAGTCTCATAAACCACGGAGTAGTCCCGAGGAGTCAGATCACATACCCCCGTCGTCCGGGACGACCAACTCGTAAGTTTGCTTAATTTCGGACCCTGTACTGAAATCAGAAGGACCGGTTCCACCAAAATGGACAATCATTAAATTAGACGACAAAATTATAGGAGAGAGAGAGAAAATTTTAATTGGACGTTGAACGTCCACTATCCCCTCTACCTTGGAGGTAAATTACAGTTCAAGAAAAAGAGTTAGAAGGTATGGTACTGAAAACTTTACATGGGATTTACAGACAAACTGTTCACACGGACATATACCACGACAAAGAAGTCAGAAGATTACCATCGGACCAAACGAACCGTTATCTTTTCTCGAAATCAATTCGATCTGTGTCAACGGTTTGTTTGTTCCGTATAATCTTAGAAACGAATCTCCCTTCTCCCGTTGCACTGGTTAAACAGTCAGGGAATGGTCAACCCTTGAGACTCCCTACCGAGGTCTGACGAAACCGTCAACAGAACCTATAAAAAATCTCGTGTGTTTTTTACGACAATGACATAATCGGTTCAACGATATAAAATTTCCGTTGGACCGTAGAAACCGTGATACGGTGGGATGGGTCTGTAACACCACCCGTGGGAAAAAATACGTGATTTAGACGACATAGATGACTTCCCCGTCAACGATCCCGAACATGGATTCGATCCCGTAGTCGAAGGATTAGTAGTCCCCCACAGTCGGAGAATACTCAACCCTACACCTTCTGTCACTTCTACCGGATCCGAGAACGCTTGGGTTTGCAGAAAGGGAAAGGTGTAGGGGACTGGTTGTTCCCGTATAAATACTAGTAGGTAGGGACCCGAGAGACAACAAGTTTGGTTCCCAATTAGAGATATCTTTTCGGATTGACAGTCATTATCCCCAATTACCGGACCCAAGCACTCACTAGTAGTTGGTTTGACGGGTTCCGACCGGGTAACCGAGGACACCAAACATAGACAAAGGTCCGTCGACTCATTGTCCGTGCCGCCCTTAAAAAAAGTAAGAGAGAAATATCCGACGTCCCCGATGGTGTCTGTATCTGTCACACCATAAACCTCTTAGATATCAGTGATCAAAAGTAAAGTCAGGGTTTCTTCCCGTTACGGTTTCTTACAAGTTTGATGGTGTGTCAACATGAGTAGAGTGTGCATGTTTCATTACGAGTTTTAAGAGGTTCGGTCTGAAGTTGTTATACACTTGACACTTGAAGGTCTACAAGTTCGAGCTAAATCTTTTCGGTCTCCTTGGTCTCTAGTTTAACGGTTGTAGGTGACCTAGGATCTTTTTCCTGCTCTTAAGGTCTTTTCGTAGATGAAGACGAAGTAACTGATATGGTTTCGGCAACTAACATACTTAGTGTTTTGACCTTTTAAGAAGTTCTCTACCCTTATGGTCTGGTAGAGTGGACGGAGGATTCTTTAGACAAACGTCCAGTCCTTCGTTGTCAACCTTGACCTGTACCTTGTTGTCTGACCAAGGATTAACCCTTTCCTTATGTAGTTCCGACATATAACAGTGGTACGAATAAATTGAAGATACGTCTCATGTAGTACTCTTTGTGGTCCTACCTACTTCGTGTTCGACCTTAGTTCTGGAGGTCCTCTTTATAGTTATTGGAGTCTATACGTCTACTGTGGTGGGAATACCGTTTTTCTTTTCTCCTTGATTTTTAAGAGAACTACTTCCACTTTCTTCTCTCACTTTTTCGATTGAATTTTGAGTTGTAAGTTTCTTGTTTCTAGTACCGTAGACCAGGGTAGTGAAGTACCGTTTATCTACCCCTTTATTACCTTTGTCACTGTTTGAAATAAAAGAACCCCAGGTTTTAGTGACGTCTACCACTGACGTGAGTATTTTAATTTTCTACGATCGAAGAACCTTCTTTTCAATACTGTTTGGATCTCTCGTATAATTTTTCGTCTCTGTAATGAAATGGTTGTTTTCAGGTAGATCAGTTCCGATACCAAAAAGATCATCAGTACATATCTACACTCTCAACCTGACACTTCTTTCGACTCACAGTTTCTTAACTACGAAAACTTGACACCACAACCTCTTCTGAGAACTCTCAGGGAACCTGACGTTCCTCTAGGTTGGTCAGTTAGGATTTCCTCTAGTCAGGACTTATAAGTAACCTTCCTGACTACAATTTCCACTTTGAGATTATGAAACCGGTGGACTATACTTCTTGACTGAGTAAACTTTTCTGGGACTACGACCCTCCCTAACTCCCGGTCTCCTCTTCCCCTGCCGTGTCCTACTCTACCAACCTACCGTAGTGATTGAGCTACCTGAACTCAAACTCATTCGAGGACTTCAACCACTACCTGTCCCTCCGGACCACACGACGTCAGGTACCCCAACGTTTCTCAGTCTGTGCTTACTCTCTGACTTTACTTGACTTGACTTATAGGTGGTGTTACGGACCATAGTGGACACAAAAATCTCTGTCACCTGACCGTCCATCCCACGAGGAACCGACTTTTATCCGAGACAAACACACACACGTTCGCGAATCAACACAGGCTGAGATACGATGGGACGGTCTCGAGACATCGGTCGGTCCGAGGAGACAGGTACCTTAATATGTTCGTTCTCATGACTTCTCACAACGGTAAATGATGAGGTCTCCAAGAAGGACTTGGTCCCAACTTGAGTACAGAGAACGCAGAGGACGTAACCGTCCGTCTAAGAAGTGGTAACGTGGTAGGTCTTTTATCCGACGACGAATCAACTTCACGTCCAAACTCAGTACCGTCTCCACCCAACTACTTTGTACAAAAATTAGGTGGGGAACTATCCTTCCCTTCAAGAATGACACAAGGAAACACTCGACGACATGGAACTTCTAACGACACATGTGACGATCCTCGACAACGAGACACCCTCAGTCAGGTCGAGAACAAGGGAAGGTCTCAGGATCCCCGTGAGAGAGGACAACAGAGACGGCGTCGAAGGTCTCAGTCTCTATGTAGACAAAGTCATCGGAACAGACCCTCTACGGGTCTCGAAATTAAACAAAGTTACTCATAAAAACGGAAGAGTTTCTACCGAACGACACTGAACGTACCACCAGGTCACCGATCCTGAGGTTCGAGGGTTACGTCCCCCGGACCCAACCTAGGGACCAGTCTCTTGATCTAGGGTGTACGACGTTGATTTCTAGGGAACACGGTGTTGATTCTGGGTCACGCCGGTTTATTTATTGACTTTTAAAAAAAATCTTTCCATCGAATGACAAGACTGGAGGTCAAGGGGTACACAAAGAGAAATGATACGTCATATTCACTGTCTCTGTGACCGGTCTCCCCTCATTTTTGAAAGGGGTTTGGGGTTTAGAGACGTTTTTAAACGTAAAGAAAATGTAAGAATCTCCAAACTATCCGAACGTAGAACAGTTATCATCGGGGACCTGTCATACGTACAATTGTCTCGTTTGTTGAGGAGTCTTGTAGTACCATCACGGACCCGTTACTTAAAAAACGTCGAAATGACGATCAGAGACAGAACGTCTACAAAGTCGTTTTAAAAGTCCCACAGGACGTCGTATACATACAGAAGTGTACACAATTGTAATGTAGTAATTATATTACCCGGCTAAAATAACTGTACTCCTTCTTTTCCTCCCTGCCTAGATCCCAATAGTTAGGTACTGTGCAACACCCCTTCACGTCCATTGGAACCCCTTCATGAACTTTTCAGGCAACAACAGGGAAGGTGCTCTTCCGTTTAACCAACGTGACATGTACTGTACACCCCAGAATGGAGGGGATGGTCCTTAGTTTGGCCGTGGGGGACGGCCTCACCTCAGTGACCTTCGCGTCTTAGAATTGGTGACCTGGTGGTCCCTTCAGGACATATTTTATTAAAAACGTAATAAGAAGTCTCTATCTTTTTATAGTGTATATGTATTGTATATCAGTATCTATTTACATTGGTATGTGTCTTTAAATTTGTATCTGGGGTGTAAAAAATAAGTCTTTGAAATCGGTGCTTAGTCTATGGGTGAATATACTGTTTACGAAAAATAATCATAAAACCCCTTTCTCAAAATTCTAACTACTTATCAGAATACCTCAGACACTTAATATAAAACCCGTTCCCTCGAAGATATCGTCAGACATAAAGTTTTTAAGACAGGCGGAGAAAAAAAAGTCAGAAACCTAACACAACCCGTCACAAAATCAATAGCGGACTCTATAAATATAATTATAAGTTTTCTGTTCTATTACAAATGTTGAAGTTCACCTGTCTTTTTCTTACGTTCAAAAGGAGGATGTATAAAACCTGATATAAACAAACAATAGTCTTCAGATCCCACGAACAATAAATTTTAAAAGGAAACATACTCCCGAGTCTACCGTTCTCCTCGAGGTAGGTAAAATAACAGTTAGTAGTATTATAGGAGGGGAAACAAGACTAGTGAAAGTGTCTCTAAAAATGGTGAATCGCAGGATTAGTCCGAAACAGTACTCGTGAGCCTGGAATTAGACACCGTAAATTCCCGTGTGGAATTAGCACACGGGAAAGTCGAAATTTCGTCGTACGATTCCAGAGGTCGACTAATACGAGAAGAAGACGGGACAGACGGTCGGGGTCCAATCGCCCCGTCACTTGTCGTCGTGTAGAAAAGGATTGAAGTCGAGCGTAGGGTTGAAGGATTGAGTCCGAAGGATTGAGATCAACCCGTAACCACCCGTGTCTTGACGGGTAAGATGACGTCGTCGGTAAGTAAAGAGAAGAAACGGTGTCACATGAGTGATGCACATCAAAGAGTTTACACAATTTCGTCGACCGTAAAAGACCCCTGGGGAGATGAGACAAACGTCAGGTATGTTGTGGATTGTGTCCTCGGTGGGAAGGTGTGTATCTCCAGCAACCGGTTGAGTCCTAAAGGGGGTACCTACAGATAAAGGGTTCCGGTGAATGAAACTACAGGACCGACCGAGTAGTTGACGACCATGTGTTTGACCGGGGGTATGTGTCTTCCGTTCTTCTCTGTCTCCTTTCTCCGTCTAGTGAGGTCTAACCATCCGTCGTCCAAATTGTTCGTTCTCTTGAATGAATATTCCGAACAGAACCCACCGATGTTCTACTCATTTAAAGACGTGGGAAGGGGGGTTTGAAAAAAAAAATTATTTGTGTGGTATTGACCCAAATCAGAGATATGACAGGTCTACGAGAGTTGTTGTGTAACAAGACAGTTCCGATACAGGAACTTTTATCGAGAGTGAGATTCCTGTCACCCCTCCTCCCTGTGAAGCTTGTGTCTCCTCCCGCACTTCTCGAAGACTAACGGGTCCCGGTCCAGGAACCGAGTTGACGACCAGTGCAAGAAAACTAATGAAGGAAGTTATGTTAAAGTCTAGGTCTTCTTTAAGGCAGGGATATCTATGTATATGTAAGATGAAATACACAGAAACTGTAAAGTCGGAGGTCCTCCGACCGTTTATTAACAAGACCCATTCGAAAGTAAGTCTTCATCTATATACTTCCACCCAACTTCACTTCACTTCACTTCAGTGAGTCAGCACAGGTTGAGAAACGCTGGGACACCTGACATCGGGAGGTCCGAGGAGACAGGTACCCTAAGAGGTCCGTTCTCATGACCTCACCCAACGGTAAAGGAAGAGGTCCCCTAGAAGGACTGGGTCCCTAGCTTGGGTCCAGAGGGTGTAACATCCGTCTGCGAAATTGGAGACTCAGTGGTCCCTTCGGGATTCCATCCAATTCAGTTTCGTTACAAACTCTTTCTTGTTCTAATACACTTTTTCTATCCTTATTTACTGTCTTAGTCTCAGTCTCTTCTTTACACGGCGACCTCATAAGGTTGGTACTTAGTTCCTAAATTATCATTCTGTACTGTCAATTCGTCGTCTACTTGACGTTTGAACTACCTATAAGTAATAATGTATATGAAGAAACTCTAGAACGATATTATATGTACGTTGAATAGGAGAGTTTACATGTTTCTGTGTTTCCATGTTCGAAAAAGTCTGTTAAACCCTCGGAGTTTTGAAAGTATTTTCTAGGTCCTTGTAGTCTAATTCTCGATGATCGGATGACGATACGTCGTGTTTCCGAACCGTTTTCTTTCTACCTGATAATATGTTTCCTAATCAAGGACTTTTTATGTCAAAAGTATCACCCACCATTTTCGACGAGAAGAGAAACACTTAATCTTAAAACTCTGTACTTTCCTTTGGACCAAACGAAAACGGTCCAAACGAAATAGGTTTATTCTCTTGTATCCTGAAGATTCCAAAGTCTCAACGGTACCAAGGACAAGAGGTCTCGTAGGAAGTAGGAAGGACAACTCCTACGGGTCTACCCTTTTTCTCTAAAAATTCGTATAGAATCGACGTATAGGAGGTCGAGGTGTACGTAGGAAAAGAGATACCTACAGAACTAGGAGGGTCCAACCTACTCCTTTCGGAGTGAATTTTGGTCCTCTTATCCGTTTCCAGTCTCCGTCACTGATCATACTGGAGTGTTGTCAGTATTAATCTCTTGTCCTCTCGAGTACAGACATTGGAAACCGTTTTCCATGACCTGTCAGTTACCGGTGCCTTTCTCCGTAGACTATCGAGAGACAGAATACCATGGTGTCATGGGTCTCCAAATATTCTTGGTTCTCCTCCCCTTCAGTACTTTGACATACTTGTGACCCTCAACTTCGAACACGTTAACCATACTTTCACAATTATAAAGTCAGTACAGACTGAGACTCTACGGTACCTGACATCGGGTGGTCCGGGGAGACAGATACCCTAAGAGTTCCGTACTTTTGACCTCACCCGACGGGAAAGGAAAAGGTCTCCTAGAAGGGTTAGGTCCTTAACTTGGATCCAGAGGACGTAACATCCGACTAAACAATGACGGACTCGGTGGTACCGTTAATCATGTCCGTCCTGAAAAGTTTTCAATTTAGAACGTTGTGAGACTCTTTAAAACATTTACAAATGAACAGAACGGAGATGCAGAGATCATACCTCCTCTAACGGTCCTTATACTTCTCAGTACTTCCGTCACTCAGTCAAGAGCACTGTCCCTTGGAACAAACCGTCCAGACAGTATGGATGATATCGTCTCTCTGACACCTAGAAGTCCCTTTTCTAGGTTAATTTACACTTTATTAGACGAGAGTACAAGATCCCTTTAAACTCGCCCTTCATTAGAAAGGGTCTTAGAAATCCTTATGGCATCCGTTGTTTGAAATACAGACTATACACATCAGAGATTACCACATAAGGGATGTTACCAGAGGACAGAAGGTGGATTGGGTATAGGGACTACGATTATATCTTTATAAAAGTTTCAGAAAGAAAGAGGAAACCTCACCACAGAGTTCCAGATCAGGTCGGACATTTCCCAGTCGAACCTGAGACATCATGTAAACTGACCATCAACTGACGGTACTACATAAGATCCAATATAAGATCTAAACTGGTAATCGGACTTTATTTGTACCTCTCTCTGCACGTGAGTCACTGATGCTGTCCCAGTATAAATATCATTATAAGTTAAAGAAGTTGTAAGACTACAAGAACGAGATTATCTTTAAGGACAGAAAGAGGTCCTGACTCCTACTAGTCGTTTCCCACGTCCCTGTTTCTGTTTACGAGACTCAGTCCAAGGTCTTCGTCCACAGTATAAGTACGACAGGTTCTTCTACTCTGGTACAACTTGATACCCCATCGTTTCGGGGTTAAGATTCTCATCTCTATGGTTTTAGTTTAAATTTGATTACAAGTCCGGGGTTGATCTTTACTTTTTTAATACTTTCTTTTTTTAGAGTAACCAATTCCGTTGTATATCATTTTTATCATTTAATTAGTGTATATTTAGATCATCCTTCTACTTTTTTCAGTATTTTAGTAGATATAGGTATTATTCACCAATTCTCTATGTGTTTTATTTTTCTACATCTTACACTACAGTTTTTGTTACACACACACACCGTCCTTCATTTTTACGTCCCAACAATTTTACGTAAGCTTGAATTCTCTTGTCGTTGAATTTTATTAATATAAACGATATATATTTGAAGTACCATTGGTGTTTGGTTTCTAGATATTACTATGAGTTTATTTGTTCTCCTTCCTTCGGTTTATCTTGTGATTTCTGTCAGTAATTTGGTGTTTGTTTGTTTGTTTTTGGGTGTTTTTGTTAGGGGTTTGTAATTGCCTCATCGTTATCCACGTATCGTACACAAAATTTAAAAATAAAGATGGACAAACGACAGTCATATATCTTTACGTCAACCGAAAATGTGTAACTGGAACATAGGTGACTGACATGTCTTGAGTAAATAATTTACATCCTCCAAAAAAACAAACGAACAAAAACGAAAAAAACAAAACCATATAAGAACCCCAAAAGGAAGGGTCTACCGAAGGGTCCGTCGAGTCACCATTTCTTAGACGGACGGTTCATCCTATGGACCCAAACTAGGGACCAAACCCTTCTAGGGTACCTCTTCCCTTTCCGATGGGTGAGGTCATAAGACCGGACCTCTTAAGGTACCTGACGTATCGGGTACCCAGCGTTTCTCAACCTGTGTTAACTCGCTGAAAGTGAACCCCTAAAAGATACATCTGTTAGTATAGTAAGTATTTATCTCTGTCCAAAAAAAAAAAAGGAAAGGTTAAACGTACAAGAAGGTGAAACAGAATAACGTCACCAATCTCGAAGGCCATAAGAACTTACTCTCACTACAAAAACAAGGGTCAGAACCCTCTCTTTATGACAGAAAATGACATCCCTAAATATCTACGAGAAATACTCCGGTTCAGTTCATACAACAAATTAAAGTTAAACAAATACTTCTAACACGAGAAAGAAAAGACAATAACTGAAGATCAAAATAAGATAATACCAACCTTTTGGATAGTACACACTAAATCAGTAAAGACTAAACAATACCAAACAAATTATTGGGTCCTTTACCCGATATACCACTTACAATGTACTCACAAACCCTTTAGACACGTAAGACAACAACCTACCTCTTAAGATATTTACGATGACTCTAGGATAAGCAACCACCACAGTTGGTCAAGAAGAAATAGAAACAAACAAAAGACAGATTATCAAGATAGTCAACGACTCTCATCTAAAAAGTCAAGAAGTTCAATAACACCTAATTAAGAATAATTTTTTTTTTAAATAAATGAAAAGTGACACGGCCTAGACGCGACGACACGTGTCCGAAAGAGATCAACGTCACTCTTCCAAAGAGTAACACCACTGAGGAGTAGTGTCTCATGTCCGAGATCCGAGTCATTAACGACACGAACCCGAATCGACGGGGTGTTGGACACCCTAGAAGGGTCTGGTCCCTAGTTTGGACACAGGGGACGTAACCGTCTACCTAAGAATTGGGGACCTGTTGGTTCCTTCAGAGGGTACCAGAATTATAAATAAATATACATAAATAAGTGAATAAGTAGAGTTATTAAAGATACGAAAATTTTACGAGAAAGTACACAGTATCCGAATATGGAAAATGACGAGAAAATTTTAAAGAGACTGGTAGCAATATCCAAATACAGAAGTATACTTGAAATCTTACTCTAACAGATCATGTTTTCTGTTTTATTAAAAAAGTAAAAATAACCATAATATAATTTGAATGTATATTTAATATTTACTTATTGACGTATTTATTATATACTTTTCATATTTATTAATTTTATGTATTTATTAATTTTAATGCTATAACTCCGGGACTCTTATCCCAAACGTAATAATAAATGTAGAATACAATGGAATGAGTAATCTAAACTTCTAAAGAAATGTACACAAGACGATAAAAAAACGAACCGAATAAGGATCCATATAATAGTAGTGAAAAAGATAAACACTTACCCTAGAAAGGAAGGTAAATTTCTTTCAGACCGAAGGGGCAGAAGCAACACCGTGTACCGAGGAGTGACAACACACGTCAGAAAGAGATGAACACCGTGTCCCTGAAGAGAACAACGTCTTGTACCCGGGATCTCGTGTCCGAGAGATCGACACCGTGCACCCGAATCAACGGGACACTGTAGAATCAAGGGGTTTATCCCTAACTTGGGCGTAGGGAACGTGACTTTCCACTTAAAGATTGGTTACCTGGTGGTCCCTTCAGTAAGATAAAAGAGTGATTACCATCCGGGTTTGATAAAATTCCGAGAACTAAGTATAACAGTTTAATGAATTATCTTGTTTATAAACAAATTAATGTACAAGTGATAGTTTGTTGACTTGAACCTCACTCCTAGTAATGTAATCAAAAGAAAATTTTATGAGAGACTAAAAAGTAGAGTTTCATTTCTCATGTTTCCGAAAACGTCGTAAGAATCGGGGATGGTTGTACTAGATCACTAGGTCTATATGAAAAGACTGGAATAGAGGATTACGAAAAGGGAGTACGAGAGTTGAAATCGGTGTCTTCTGAAGAACAATAAGACACTTTGATGAGTTGTGTGACAACAGAGTCCCAGAAACGTAACCGATAAGGGAGAAGAATTTTGTAACGGGGGATCTATTGGGTAGGGAAGTAAAAGAGTGAAGAGACGAATGTCCCGTGGAATAGTCACTCCGGAACTGATTGGTCGAGTGTTTCTTAACGTTGAGAGAGGAGGTAGACCCAGAAAATTTTTATTTTAAATAGTTATGTACTTTATGATATACAATATAAACAAATGAAAAAGAGAGGGCTGATCTTACATTCGAGGTACTTCCGTTTCTGACAGAAAACAAAGGAGAACATAGTCAGTCAAGTCAGGGAGTCAGTACAGACTGAGAAACGCTGGGGTACCTGACGTCATGTGGTCCAAAGGAACAGGTAGTGGTTGAAGGCCTCGAACGAGTTTGAGTACAGGTGACTCAGCCACTACGGAAGGTTGGTAGAATAAGAGACAACAGGGGAAGAGAAGGACGGAACATGGTATGTACGGATTATCACGAAGGATTCACATTTATAAGTCGTAGACACCTCTCTTACTTATTATAATTACATACTTTCACCGTCTGAAATAAAAAATCCCCGAGGTTTTAGTGACGTCTACCACTAACGTCGGTACTTTAATTTTCTACGAATGAGGAACCTTCCTTTCGATACTGTCTGGATCTGTCGTATAATTTTTCGTCTCTGTACTGAAACGACTGATTCCAGGTAGATCAGTTACGATACCAAAAAGGTCATCAGTACATACCTACACTCTCAACCTGATATTCCTTTCGACTCCCGACTTCTTAACTACGAAGACTTGACACCACAACCTCTTCTGAGAACTCTCAGGGAACCTGACGTTTCTCTAGGTTAGTCAGTTAGGATTACCTTTAGTCACGACTTATAAGTAACCTTCCGGACTACAACTTCGACTTTGAGGTTATGAAACCGGTGGACTACATTTCTTGACTGAGTAACCTTTTCTGGGACTACGACCCTTTCTAACTTCCGCCCTCCTCTTCCCCTGTTGTCTCTTATTCACCGACCTACCGTAGTGGTTGAGTTACCTGTACTCAAACCCACTTGAGACCTTCAACCACTACCTGTCCCTCCGGACCGCACGACATCAAGTACCCCAGCGTTTCTCAGCCTGAGCTGATTCGCTGACTTGACTTACTTTCAAATCAAAATAACGCGAGAGTCAAATGACTGAACCTTTCCTTAATGTGAAGTCGAATAGAGTTTGAGGTACACAATGAAGTCTACCGGGATATGTCCCACAGACGAAAAAAGAAAGATAGTCCCACCACAAGAGACGGATCTTTCCTCTTCTTTCACGTCACGTAAACTTAACGATCGTCTCTTGTCTCATCGTTCCCGCCTCATTTAACCTGACCTCGGTGTCTACAGTCCTCCGTGACGACTTTATTGAAGGAAAAAAGATGGGGGGTCCTTCGTTTACAGACCTATGTCTTGCTCACGTACTGAAGACACAAAGACTTATTTCGACGATAGCGAAGGGTCTTCCTTCTTCCCGTAAAGAGTAAACCCTCTCCGGTACACACTTCCCTCTTCGAGTCCCTGGGACGTTGGGGAGGTGAACAAGGGAGACACTTGACCTTGTCTTTCATCAGTACCACTAGAACCTCGGTCCCAACAACAACCCAGTCCTTACTATTTAATGGTTTCGACAGTAGATCTCTGTCTTCGGTGCCAACATGGAAAAGGATCTTATATGAAAAGTAGTCCGTTAATAGTAACGAAAGGGAAGTACCTTTTTATACCTAATTTTTAAACTACGACTTATGTCACAGAAATACAAACGTTTAAGGATTGAATTCTGTAGATTTGATGACGTGAGGTAGGTTTAATTTTATAGGTTTTATATAGTTCGAAGTCAAGTCAAGTCAAGTCAAGTCAAGTCAGCGAGTCAGTACAGGTTGATCTGTCTGGAAACAACCGTTTCATTACAGACAGAGACGAAAACTTATACGATAGATCCAACCCGTATTGAAAAGAAGGTTCCTCATTCGCAGAAAATTAAAGTACCGACGTCAGTGGTAGACGTCACTAAAACGTCGGGGTTTTGTATTTCAGACTGTGAAAAGGGTGACAAAGGGGTGGATAAAGGGTACTTCACTACCGTGGTCTACGGTACTAGAAACAAAAGACTTACAACTCGAAATTCGGTTGAAAAAGTGAAAGTAGTTCTCCTTTCACTTCAAGGAGAAGTGAAAGACGGTATTCCCACCACAGTAGACGTATAGACTGTAATAACCATAAAGAGGACCGTTAGAACTAAGGTCGAACACAAAGAAGGTCGGGTCGCAAAGAGTACTACATGACACTTATATTCAATTTATCAGTCCCACCGTTATATGTCGGAACTGTATGAGGAAAAGGATAAACCTTGGTCAGACAACAAGGTACAGGTCAAGATTGACAACGAAGGACTGGACGTATGTCCAAAGAGTTCTCCGTCCAGTCCACCAGACCATAAGGGTAGATAAAGTCTTAAAAGGTGTCAAACAACACTAGGTGTGTCAGTTTCCGAAACCGTATCAGTTATTTCGTCTTTATCTACAAAAAGACCTTGAGAGAACGAAAAAGGTACTAGGTCGTCTACAACCGTTAAACTAGAGACCAAGGAGACGGAAAAGATTTTGGTCGAACTTGTAGACCTTCAAGTACCAAGTGCATAACGACTTCGGACCGAACCTCTTAAAACTCGTAATAAAATGATCACACACTCTATTCACGTTAACACACCATCAAACTCGTAAGAAACCGTAACGGAAAGAAACCCTAACCTTACTTTTGACTGGAAAAGATCAGGACACCGGTGACGACTCAAAAGGTTTAAACGACCGTATAACTCACGTCGTGAAAGTGTCGTAGTAGAAAATCCTAAACTTTGTCGAGTTGACCTTAAGATAGTGAAGGTGATCGAAACAAGCATCACTACGAAAGATTCCGGGTGAACTGAAGTGTAAGGTCCTACAGACCGAGATCCACTCACTAGTGTGGTAGCACTAATAGAACCAGTACTTCTAGAAAAAACATGTCAAGGAGACACACAAGATCGGTGGAGAAGAATTATAGAAGACGAAGACATCCAGGTATGGTAAAGACAGGAAATAACTCGGGTAGAAACGTACTTTACAAGGGAACCATAGAGATTAAAAGAACTTCTCTAGAGATCAGAAAGGGTAAGACAACAAAAGGAGATAAAGAAACGTAACTAGCGACTTCTTCCGTAAGAATAGAGAGGAACGACAAGAGACCTTGAGACGTAAGTCTACGAATATAGAAAGGAAAAGAGGAAACGAAAAGTGGAGAGAAGAAAAGTGTCGATAAACATTCCGGAGGGGTCTGTCGGTAAAACGAAAAAACGTAAAGAAAAGGTACCCCTACCATAACTAGGGACAGAGGACATGTTACAGTACTTGGAGGTAGGTATCAAATAGTCCGTGAGATAGATAGTCTAGATCCGGCAATTTAGATAAAGAGTGAAGGTGACATATTAGTATTCCCTAAACTAAATCCAGTATGGACTTACCAGATCACCAAAAGGGATGAAAGAAGTCAAATTCAGACTTAAACCGTTAGTCCTAAAGTACTAGACTCGGTGTCAGTCGAGGACCAGAACAAAAACGACTGACATATCTCCAAGAGGTAGAAACCGACGTTTCTTATATTAGTTACACTAAAGCCACAACTGGTAGACTACTGCAGGTACACATCTCAGAAGAGAACACAACAACCTTCTCCCACAAACGATACTGGTCACGTAGGAGAACCGTCTTGAGATAATCAGAAACAGGACGAAGTAAGACGTAAGGTTCCGGTTAAACGGACAATGAGGTCCACAAAGAACTGAAGGATGAAAACGTAAGGTCAGGGGATATTACTTTTCTTGTAGAAAAAACCCACAATCAAGATTTCCAGAACATCCAGAAGTATCTTGACAAGTTGAAGTCGAAGAAGTCGCAATGACCAACCCCGTATCCGAACCTAATGACATTATAACTTACCAAACGGGACCTTTACTTGTCTCTAGTAAGACAGCAAAAACTCTAACGTAGGTTCATGACTTAAACCTGAGAAAACAACTGGTACTACCGATGAGGTAAAGAAGATTCCCCAAGGACGGGTGTCATCATCCATATTACCAGTAGACTCATATGTTTTTATATACTGGGAATAAGGATACTACGAATCTCAGATTACGTCTTTCTGTATATAATTTTTAACACTATTTCACTAATTTCTCTGTAATATCCCACAATTCTTGTTTAGGCTAGAACATTTTTAAAAACGACCCGAATGTCAAAAGACCCAAGAACTAACGTTCACTGTTTTTTAGGTTGAGTTCAACCGATTCTATTTTTCTCTCTTGTGTATTTTTTCCCACATTACCGACAAAATCGAACTCAAAAGATCTTTTACCTTGACCTCCGTTCCTAATTTAACAACTGTGATAAACCCGCCACTTTTGGCTTCACCTGTTCCCGGACCTTTTTCCCGTACTCTCGTCACCTCTAGACTCTAGACCGTCACCAGATCAAGATCACTCTAAGACAGAGACTAACCTCGTTTACTATAGGTGATTTTCATAATTCCACCAAGTAGGTGGAGATATGTTGACTGAGTCGAAGTAAGGAAAAATACCGACTCACCATAAGGTAACATATATACATGATGTAGAAGAAATAGGTAAGTAGACAGTTACCTGTAAATCCGACGAAGGTACAGGACCGATAACATTTATCACGATGTTACTTGTGACCCATGTACACAGAAAAACTTAACACAAAAAGAGTCCCATATATATGGGTTATCACGTTAAAGACCCAGTATACCATCAAAACTCCGAAATCTCTCTCCCCTAGTCAAGTCTAGTCAAGTCAAAACAAGTCAACGAGTCAACACAGGTTGAGAGACACTGGGGTGCTTAGTGTCGTACGGTCCGGAGGGACAGGTAGTGGTAGAGGTCCTCAAGTGAGTTTGAGTCCAGGTACCTCAGTCACTACAGTAGGTCGGTAGAGTAGGAGACAGCAGGGGAAAAGAAGAACAGGGGTTAGGGAGGGTCGTAGTCTCAGAAAAGGTTACTCAGTTGAGAAGCGTCTCTCTCCCCTATATACATACATTAATACTGACTAAATGTAACAACATACCGTCTTTGGTCTGAAGGGACCACCGAGTCTGCCATTTCGTAGACAGATGTTACACCCTCTGGACCCAAGCTAGGGACCCAGTCCTTCTAGGGGACCTCTTCCTTTGCCCTTAGGTGAGGTCATGATAACAGACCTTTTAGGGTACCTGTCTCCTCGGACCATTCGATGTCAGGTACCCCAGTGTTTCTCAACCTGTACTGACTCGCTGAAGTGAAAGAGTGAAAAGTGAAAGATACCGTCTTTGGTTGTGTTGTAACATTTCGCTTATAGGAGTTTAATTTTTTTTTTTACCAACTCTTCACAACGATCAACTAGGACTATAAAATGAATTATAACACCAAAGGTCATAATATCGAGTGACTGTCGATGGAACAATAAGAAATCCGACGAAAAACCCTTGACCCTTGACGGTTCAGAATAGTTTTGTTTAGATGTTTACTAAGAAAACCTGAGGATAACTCTTCTTGATCCGGTACCGTATAAGGAAGATAATATACAACTTAGAACAAACGAATGTAGAGTGTAGTACTCTCGTGAAATAAAAATAAGTTTAAGACCCGGACCTAGGAAATATCCGTCGAGGATAATAATAAAACTAACACTTAGTCCATATCACAAATACTGTGGGAGACAATGGAGGGAAGTGTCACGTGCCGAAGGTTGTAGAAATATGTAAAACTGCAAACGAAAGGAGAACCCCCGTATAAAGACTTTACCTTAATGACTTAGTCTTTCTTAAACTTACCTAGAAAAGTGTATAACATTTTACTGAAAGACTTTTTGATGGTAAAAGGTTACGGTGAGCATTATATGAGTAAAGGTTTGTTAGATGATAGTGACGTTACATAGAAATACAACTAAAAACAAGTAAATTGACATAACACGGACCTTTCTATAACTTTATATTTATAGTACGGGAAGGAGACCAAGGAGAAAGATACGTCTTAAGTAACGAACGAAACGAGTCACAGGTCCGGACTAGTTCCATTGTCCTTGACCCTCTTCGACTCTTCCCTCACTAACTAAAGGTCTCTTTCTTTTGTCGTCTTTTTTTTTTAAGACTCGTTTTCTCTCGTCTTTCGATTTCTATTCTCTTTTCCTCTACTTTCTCCTCTCGATCCCTTTTGTCTCACAACTTTCTCCAAAAACTTTTCATAACCTTCCTTATCGACAATGCGACTCACGTTAAAACTCCTTCTTTCTATATCTTTTTTCTATACCTTCTTTTCAAGCGAAACACAACACGTTACTCCAAAGAAAAATTTACATCAACTTTTTCACTATTGGAAGTGGTACTGTGGGGGTGAGAAACCGAATACCGTGTTTATTCATCTTTATATAAGGGTAACTTAATATTACCAGAGGTCTTATATGGGAGTTTAGATTTTCCTATGACATCTCTTTTAACATCATGGAACTATTATGAATGACTCCTTAATTTCGTCAGATCTAGACCCATATAATCTATCGAGTGGTCTTAACGTCACAAGTCACTCAAGAAAGCATACTTCAGAAACACTGGGTACCTGATAACGGACGATCCGAGGAATCAAGTACCTCAAGAGGTCCGTTCTTGTGACCTCACCATTGATAATGGAAATGGTCCCCTAGAAGGACTGGGTCCCTAGTTTGACCCGAGAGGACGTATCTTCCGTCTAGACTCGATGGTCCCTTCGGGAGTATACTTTAGATTCGTTGAGTGTAATGTCCAGTCTGAAAAAAATTTAGGTTGAAAGAAGATTTATGTTAAAAGATTATTTAATCCCAGAAAGGATCTTCCTCTTCACAAAATCATCGGGAAACGGGAAGAGGTGGTACATTCTGTTTCGGAAGACCCCTGACTTACCGACAACACACGTGGTAATTTGTTTATAATCTTTGTACTAATTTCCTACACACGATGGTATTTGTTCTCGTTGAGTACCATCTCCTTATGTAATTCATCACCATTTTCGTTCTCGGACTTCAAATGTACAACTGGTCAGACGTTAGACGTTATGACGTGTAACTCACTCTAAAGACGTTCCGGGTTATCTACGAACGTTACGGAGGGTACTCACCGTGTTTGAACCGTTGTTCAGGTCCTACCGGGTCCTAAACCCTTCGATTTCCATGAAACAACAACAAACCAACTATTCAACACAGGTTGAGAAACGCTGGGTACCTGACGTCGCGGTCCGAAGGGACGAGAAGTGATAGAGGACCTCAAACGAGTCTGAGTACAGATAGCTCAGCCACTACGATAGGTTTGTAGAATAAGAGACAATGGGTGAAGAGAACGGAAGACAGAAAGGGTCGTAGTCCTAGAAAGGTTTTCTGTGACTACGAAAAGGTAAAGGATGAATGACAAGAACCTCAGGAGTTCCGTTCGTATGACCTCGCCAAACGGTAAGGGAGGAGGGCACCTGGCGTAAAACAGTCTTGAGAGGTGACACTGGACAGACAGAACCCACCGGGACGTGATGTACTGAATCTCGAAGTAGCTCAATGAGATTCGGGGAAGCGGCGACATCCGACACTAGGTACTTCTTCTTCCCATGAATGGCATCGTGACTAGATTCAAAACCTCTTGTCACTGTGGACCACCGTCGGTACTTCTTTTTGTTTGTGTTGTAAAGGAGTGAGTGGTTCTCCGTGTTATGACAGTCTGTAGGGGCCATTACGTAAAAGAAGTCCTGACAACGTTTAGAGGTTTTATATTTCAAAAGATTCTGCCTAAAACTGTCTGTTTAGACCCGACTCGGTCCGTTTTGGTGGGGATTTCTACCGATCTCTTCCTCTTCTTCTTCGGTGCTCTCGTGTCATTCTCGTCGTATTATAATGTCTGCTCCTGCTTGACACTTTAGCTTCCCCGACATTGTCTGAGTCGCTCTAAAAATTTTGGAGAAAATTTTCTAGTGTCATTAAAAGGTCTCATCTTTTAAACACCCCTGTTTTTGATCTTACAACTCAAAAGTCGTAAAGGGAGTAGGAACGGAAAACACTTTTTAAGGAACAAACGTGACGAGACAACTCGACCAGTTATATTAGGTTCCTCCTGAATGGACGATCATGTCACCTATTCTTAGACGGACGGTTACGTCCCTTGTCTCCAAGCTAGGGACCAGGTCCTCCTAAGGTGTTCGGTGTCTCGCTGATTAGGGCACACGGTGTTGATGACCTCGGGCTCTCGGTGCTGACACCTCGCGTACACAACGTTGACGACTTCGGGTACGCGGGTCTCCGGTACGAGACGTCGTTCTCTTCGACGGTTCACTCTTCGGGTACGCGGTGTTATTTTTAATCGGGGACGTATCGTCGTTTCTGAGCCGCGTCGGTTTTTTGTTCATCTATTAAATCTTCTTATTAGGTTCCTGTCACAATTACACTTAAGACCTTAAATAACTTTCACCGAACTCCTGAGTATTTTATGAAACATATATAAATGTTAATCTATAAAAATTGCGTAACTCATTATCGTTGTTATTTTGGGGTTTGTTGTCTTCTTTTTAGTGTCTTTCTTTTTTCCATGAAGTATTACATTGAAATATAATGACTTTTAAATCGTTCTTAAAATTTCCCCTAAAAATATCGAATCAATTAATTTGAAGGATCTTTAAAAGTTGACGTAAATATTTAAATTACATGTTAAAAGATAAAAGAAAGGATCATTCAACAGTCAGATTGCTTCGAAGAGTATATACATTCATTAGTGTTTAGTTTATTTACCGAGAATTTTCATACTACTAATATTACAAGAGGAGGTACTACGAATGTTTGTCATTTTAAGAGAATATTGAAAGTTGAATTTCGTTGTTAAGATAATCTGTTTAAAAGGGAATTGGTAGATCACCGAACCGAATAAATTGACCAGAAGGTCTTCCAGACTGATTCCTTGATCTACCAACACGACACCAAAGAGAATTAGGTCTCGTAATAGCTCGACCCGACCAGCCTAGGGTACGACGGTGAATAGTACGAACGGGATACAAATGGACTTCTCAGAAAGATAATCTCCAAACCACGAGACTGCGTGAACCAATACTATGAACAAAGAGATTGTCAAGGGACCAAGGGGACGTAACTCAGGTAGACCGTTCAACCAACGACCAACATAAGGTGATCCATGACAATATTTAAGTCTGTATTCCAAATACGAGAACTACTTAAACCGACAAGATACCTAAGACAAGAAATACTATATTTTGTTTTTACTGTCGAATATATCTAATAATTTACTTCTCTTTTTAATCTTGTTACTCTTTTGTGAGTACTCAGTAGTGAAAGTCTAATAGTCTAATTTGGGTACCTTATAATCTTTTTTCCACGACAGAAGTTCTTTTATACGGTCAATAAACATTATAAACTTCGACAAAGGATTCTAACATTACTTTTGTAAAAGAATTAATCCTTTACAAATCTCTTAATCCACGATTTGTGTATAATTTTGAGTTTATTTATGACTAAAAAAAGAGTAATGAGGGTTAAGTTTTAGTAAATGAATAATGCGTAAATTTTTTAACTTTGGAGTATCGATTCAATAATCCGTAAGTTATAGGTATAATAGAAAAATGTATAATATTTATAAAATTTGTGTTTTATAAATTTCTAGTAAAAAGTTGTATCATCTCTTTATAATTATTATATAAAAACTTGAAATGGAATAGCTTAGAATGAAGAAAAAAATGACCTTATTTCGGGAAATTTCTTTGTTAAATTGTAAAACTATATTAAACCTCACTGATTTATAATTCTTAAACTAATTAACGGTAGTGTCTTTGGATTCACTCTACCAAATTTTTACAATCTTTAAACAAAAAGAAAGTAGATTTCGTTTTTAACTCAGAAAAGTTTCTCTAAGTGTTTTAAATTAACTTAGTACGTCTCAGGGATGGTGAAGTTCAAGATGGGAAGTGAGTACTATAATAGAAGGAGGACAACTTAAACTGTAATTTAAAAAAAAGTCACAAAACCCAAGGAAGACCGAAAGAAAAGACAGTACGAATCGTGTATCTAAGGTGGGATTGTCAACAGAGTTACAACATCGTTGGTACAAGGGTAAACTTCATCCGTCTTTCTTCTTGTCTTTCGGAAGGGACGACTCAGTCGGAGTAGGAGAGACTCAAGAGGGTCTTCGTGGTGGTGGGTTGTTGAAGACGGACGTATGGTAACGGGTTTTACGTCAGTGTACGGATGGAAATAGATCCCTATTTCCCTCACCGACGTCTTAGACCCACTAGTGCGCCAGTGTAATAACGGAGGACAACAATGAGTTCCTCTCTCACTGACCACTCGTAGGACGTCAAAGACCGTGTGGGCAGTTAGTGGAACCGAAATACCACGTCTACTTGACTATAACGGATACCTTGTTTCTAAAACAAACTCCACACCCCAGAACTCGACGTCTGGAGATCCAATTCAAAAGAGTTTTGGTACTTCTTATTCAGTTTGGAACAAAACGTGTGAGGTAAGGTTATTTATAAAGTTTAGATACGGGATATTTACCCTATCAGAACATCGAGTGACAGGAACTTAAATAGGGCTGTTTTAAAGTTCAGATTAAACTCGAATACGAGTGGGGAGTCGGTGACCAAGGGGTAGTCTAGAGAAACGGTAATCTAACCTAAGTTGATTAAAGTAAGGTTCAAGAGAAGTATAAAAATTGACCGTCCTTATGTTAAAATTAACTATAAACGTTTCGTGTCCTAATATTAGTCGTATAGAATGTACAGTCGAAGACCTGGATTTCGGTATCAAAGATCCCAGAAAGATTCCTTTTCTCCTCTGAACTTCTGTGTGTTTCCATTCTATATCTTTTTTCGAGTTCTTCCATCCTACTCCCCGTTCTCTTCATTCCTCTAACCTTTTCCGTCAACCCTTTCTCTAGTCCTTTGACCTCTAGATCCTTTTTATTTTTTTAACCCCCATCCGTCTACGACACCAATTACGTCAAACACCTCTCTGTAGAGATTTCCCCTTGAAACCTTTCAAAACGACACACGACACACAATGTTATAGGTAGTACGGAATAGTGAGGGGTGAGAACGGTGGAGGAATTCTCTGATAGATATTTCCAGACATAATAACAAATGATAAAACCTCCCAATTTAAAGACATAAAAAACTTTCACGGTTTAACGGTTTTACCTAAAACTCTCTATAATCTCTGGGTCAAATAACCCCAAGTGATCACAGGACTGAACATCATAGGTTGTAGAGAAGATCCTCAAATCACTCCTGTGTTAATACCCCATCTAATGTATTTAGAGGTCTATTCAACACCCTTTAGATTATGAGTACCGACTAAGTACCGGTCTATATATCTGTAATCATTATACTATCTTTAAGAGATAAAATGGTTTTGTACCCTCACTCAATTTCTACTGACCCACCTGCAGTTCTTTATTTTCAGGGACAGTTGTTTGTAAATAACTTGTACATAAAATAAACTCTACAATAAGATATGTGTCTTGTTCTTACTTGTTCTATCTCTCACAAAGAAGAGGATTTCTCGGACTCCGTCTTGGGGTTCAGAGGACGGTCCCGACACGAATTCTATTCCTTCATTCCTGTACCTTACAACGAGAGTCTGAATCTCTTCATACCTTCGGAATTCTCTACGGTTGTTCGTCTCCCTACTAGAACGGACATCCGGTCTACGTACTGGTCTACAGACGTGCCTTTCTTTCCTTGAAGACTCCTGGTCTATAGGTTGTATGCGGAAAGACGTCACACAGGGGGTGTGTCGGCTAGGACTTTAATGAGAGTCTCTATCCACCTTTCCCCTTTATAACCTATCTCACTCTTTTAAGACTATGTAGACTTTAATTAGACTCAACCGTTTTAATTCTGATAATAAACCGACCAATTATCCGTCTTACCTCTAATCCCTATATTTAATTTAATAATTTTTTTACTCTTTTGATGGTAAAGACATGTAAAATCAAACACCGAATAAGAATAAAATAAGGTATGTAGGTCAATGTTAGATTAACTAGTCTAATCTTTAGTGAAACCACACCACAGTCATACAAAGTTCATAACAGTAGGACGAATAAACTGAATATACGTGTCATATAGTACTCTTTGCGACCAGACCTTCTTCGTGTTCGACCTTAGTTCTAACGACCCTCTTTATAGTTATTGGAGTCTATACGTCTACTGTGGTAGGAATACCGTCTTCACTTCTCCTTGATTTTTCGGAGAACTACTTGGACTTTCTCCTCTCACCTTTTCAACCGAATTTCGAGTTGTAAGTCTTTTGCTTCTAGTACCGTAGACCAGGACAGTAAAGGACCGTTTATCTATCCCTTTGTTACATTTGTCACAGTCTGAAGTAAAAAGACCCGAGGTTTTAGTGACGTCTACCACTAACGTCGGTACTTTAATTTTCTGCGAATGAGGAACCTTCTTTTCAATACTGGTTGGATCTATCGTATAACTTTTCGTCTCTGTAATGAAACGGTTGTTTCCAGGGAGATCAGTTCCGATACCAAAAAGGTCATCAGTACATACCTACAGTACAACCTGACACTTCTTTCGACTCGCGACTTCTTAACTCCGAAAACTTGGTACCACAACCTCCTCTGAGAACTCTCAGGGAACCTGACGTTCCTCTAGGTTGGTCAGGTAAGATTTCCTCTAGTCAGGACCCACAAGAAACCTTCCTTACTACGATTTCGACTTTGAGGTCATGAAATCGGTGGAGTACGCTTCTCAACTGAGTAACCTTTTCTGAGACTACGACCCTCCCTAACCCCCGTCCTCTTTCTTTTTCCCTACTGTCTCCTACTCTACCAACCTACCGTAGTGGCTGAGCTACCTGCACTCAAACTCACTTGAGACCCTCAACCACTCAACCACTACCTGACCCTCCGGACCGCACGACGTTAAGTACCCTAGTGTTTCTCAGCCTGTACTGACTCGCTGACTTGACTTGACTTAACTTCTAATCGTAAACCTAACCGTAGTTTTATATAAGATTTTCTATAATTATTGGTCCTAGTAATCTTTCGAAAGGTGTACTAAAACTTAATTCATGAAGATCATAATTTGAGTGAAAATACAACGACTGTTAAATTCCTAACGACGTCTACATTCTTACCTCAAAGTCAATAAGTCACTCTAAGTGCATTCGAGCCCATTATCTCACTCCTAACGTAAACACCCTCAAAATCTCAATATTGGTTCACATCACATCCTTTACAGTTAATATAGGAACGAAATCCTGACTATAGAACTCTACACTCATATATACTCTACCAACCTACCGTAGTGACTGAGCTACCTGCACTCAAACTCATTCGAGGTCCTCAACCACCACCTGTCCCTTCGGACCGCACGACGTCAGGTACCCCAACGTTTCTCAGTCTGTGTTGACTCGTTGACTTGACTTGACTTGACTCATATATACTTTGTGAACGGAGGTTAAATTCCCATCCTTACTACTCACTCACGGTCCAAACTCAAGGTAGTCCCAAACACCACCGTGTCACCTATTCTTAAACGGACGGTTGCGTCCACTATACCTAAGTCAAGGACCGGGTCCTTCTAAGGTGTACGGAACCTCGTCGATTTAGGTACACGGTGTCGATGAGTCCGGTCGATGATCCCGGACACTCGGTGTTGATTACTCGGCGATGCGGCCTTGATGACTTCAGGTGTCTGGATCTCGGATACGAGGCGTTATTCTCTTCGGTCGTGTTACGCTTCGGGTACGCGACATTGATCTCTCTCATCGGGGGACGAACGACGTTGATCTCTTTCTGACGTACGTCGTCGTTTCTGGGCCGTGTCGGTTTTTATTCTTTTATTTTTTAATTTGTATCGTCACACATATATTTTTTTTCATTTTTCATGTCTACGTATACAAATGAAATAACAGAAGAACTCCTACAATTTTCCGTCCTACGGTGTATTAATTTATGGGTTATTCAACCTTAGTTCAGCTCTCTCGTTGAGTTCAACGGATGATACCCAAGTCCGAATCTTCTAGTCCTTTACCTGACTATTTTTTACCTTTTTCTTTGTTCAGTACCCTATTTCCTGGAGTTGCTCTTTATCAATCTCCTCTTCTTCCTCAAAGTCCTTGACCTTTGACACAGTCTCCAAACCCACCACCGTAAATTATAAAATCTCCTCTTTGTCAAGACTCCTCACTGTTCCGAGTGCCGTATTCTGACCTTCTCTCTTTTCCCCCTTCAAAGTCTTCTACTCCTCAAATCCCTTGACTCCACTCCAATAGTGATTCTCCGAATAGGTCTTCCCCCTCTACCCTACTCTAAGTCCCCCACCCCTTCGGTTTCGACCCGTCTCTATCTGTCAACAGACCTCTTATAACTATAGACTGTATATAGTCTCCGACGTTCGATGAGAAACCTCCATGAGGTTACTCCCTACTCGAAGTCAATTACAAACCGTAGTTTCACCTGGAAGGACAGGAACGGAGTCGGACTAACTCATCCAGGGTTTCAAGGTCAGATGTCCCCGAGTGGGACCGGGTGTGAACGCTACTCTACTACAATAAAAAGGGATAATTAAAAATTGAATGTAATAAAATAACGAGAAGACGGTCATTGGATTTCCCTACCCTCAGAGTGTCAGAGGTATCGTGAGAAGGAAAGTGGTCTTACCGATACCTGACAATGATTCGACACCTGAAATATTTTCCTCTCTTGGTAGACCTAACGAGTGGTAATGTAAGAGTCACAAACCACACGTTGACCAACAACATAGTCATCAATTTACTCACTTGCCTGCTAACATAACCGACCGTTTTGGGTAGTCACTCGGAAATCTGAGTGGTTTTTAAGGTAGAAAACTGAGATGAGGAACAAGTGTAACGGAACATACCCGACTTCCTATCACCGACATCCTAAAGGTTCTCCCCATTGATCGTCTTTTATATACGAGACAGTTAGACACGAAACGTGTCAGTTTCCCTCTAGATTTCTCGATTCTTCTATCGTCTAGTACGTCCTCTTAGTATCCGTATCAATACCTTATGTCCCTATGGATTAAAGGACCACGAAGGGAAAAGACGTGAAACATCTGCGTCGTGAATAATGTTTAACGGCCAGACACCTTTGGGACTCACCTCGTTCTGATAGGTACGGTAAAGAGGTTGTCGTAAACGAGTGAAGTACAGAAACACAGTGTAAAACCATTAAGAGTATTATAAAGTTCTAAAAGTTGACAATCATATAAATAATACTATACACTGGTCACTAAAAACTACAATGATAATTTCAACAAAATCCCAAGGGTATATTCTGACATTGTAAGTTACTTACAACACACACAAGGCTGACGAGGTGACTAGTCACAAGGGGGGATAGAGAAAAGGAGAAAAACCCGAAGGGATAGGGAACTCTGTGTGTTGTAACTTTAACCCAGTTAATTATTGGAATGGTACGACAGTTAACAAGTTCACTTTCCTTCTCAGAATATAGAGAGTCAAATTAGAATTAGAAATCAGAATATCGAGAGTCTTTACTCCTTCCATACAGATTTCGGTTCCTTTCGTACAGATTTCGGTTCCTTTCGTACAGATTCTACTTCTTTCCGACTTTTGATCCGGAAAACACGTCTTTAATCGTCCCAACACTTACGTCTTCTTTCGAAGAATTTCTTTTTTCACAATGAGGTCACTTGTGTGTTTACTATTCTTTCACTTTACATAAGAGGTATAATAACGACTATATCTCTCTCAAAGTCACCAGACCGTCTTGTAACTCGGTCGATGTTAAAAGGGAATTCGGTTTCGGATTAGGTCTCGTTCCAGGATTAACATAAGTTAAGATATTCCGACTCTCTCCACTCTTTCGACGTCTGTGACAGACTTTCGACCGTCTTCAACCAAGTGATCCAAATTCCTTTCTTTGGTAGAGTCATTGTATTTCATATGTCATTTCATCGTTTACAATAACATTGTTGACGTCGGTCAATAGGTCTTCTAGATCGATTTTATTAATTACTTCCATCGATGTAGTTTGTTGTCTTAAAAATTTTACATTTTTTTAATGGTATAATTTTTTAACTTCAAATCAACTAAATGTCACAACGACCCTACATCCAAAAACAACATATCATCACACATAGACAATTAGGGGTTTAGGATTAAATAGGGAAGAGGACGGGGTGATAAGGTAAACCATTGGTATCAAACAAAAGACACTCGGATACAGACAAAACATTTATTCAAATAAACATCCAAGGTTTGTAGTATTATATACTATAGTTAGTATATAAACAGAAAAAGACAGACTTAATGAAGTGAATCATACGATTAGAGAGCTAGGCAGGTACAACGACGTTTATCGTAATAAAGTAATAAAAAAACCAACTCTTTATAAGGTAATATATGTATATATATATATATATATATATATATCTCTCTCTCTCTCTCTCTCTCTCTGTCTCTCTCTCTGTCTCTGTTTCTCTATCTGTCTCTATCTCTCTCTTTTCTGTATATATGGCATAGAAGAAATAGAAAAGTAGACGACTACCTGTAAATCCAACGAAGGTGCAAAATCGATAACATTTATCACGACGGTACTTGAAACCCCACGTCTAAAGAAAAGTTTAATCAAAATAGGTCCATGTACGGGTCTCACCCTGACGACCTAGTATATCAGAACTCAGAACGCAGGTCGAGACACTGAGGGACCTGACATCGGGTCGTCCGAAGAGACGAGTACCCTAAAGGGTCCATTCTTGTTACCCCACTCAACGATGAAGGAAGAGGTCCCCTACAAGGACTGAGTCCCTAACTTGGGTTTAGAGGACGAACCGTCCGTCCTCTAAGAAATGGTGACTCGGTGCTCCCTTCGAGGAAGAGGGAGCAAAAATTCGTGTCAATCACCTAGTAAACCATTGAAATAAAAATCAGCTTGTTGTCTAAAAACTACATCTACTTTGTCGGAATATAATTTTCTTCTACGGTAGTTCCTTAAAGTATTGATCTCTCCTCTTCAGTTACCGACCGAAGTCTTACAGTTTCTTGTCCGACTGAGAAAACAATTTCCGATTACATTGTCTACTAAAATTCAACTTTGGTTACGAGTAAATGGTAAGGTTTTAGGATCCCGGAAATTCTTAACACTACTTAGATAAGAAGGATACAAGACATTTATTTTGTTGTTTTGGACTTACTGTCGTATAGACAAATGTCGTACCAAATGACTGATAAAATTCAGGTGACGACTCTGAATAACAAGTCTTTTTTTTCTCAGTAAAGGTTTGTAATAACGTATAACCGTTATGTGGACCAGTTAGTTCTCGACAGTACCTTTACATGTGATTCTAATTGTAACAAAAGTACGGACGATTATGTTGTAGGTAAGACGTAGGGTACCTAAATCTTCATTAAAAATGAAGGTTCAGAATAAGAATATCTTTATGTAAAAACTTGCGATATTGATGGTATCTATCAATAAGGAAAATATCTAGAACCGTTTCATTTAACTTTTGTAAGACCTTTCTTAAGTAGTAAGATCTATGATGACTTTGTAAGTACTAAGTTTCCTCCTCCAGTGTTATAGTTGTGATCATCCTCAAACCTTCTTCGACTAAGGTGGAAAGTACCTACTGAATCTCCTTACGTTCTGAAGACGTCTCCTTCATTGACATCTATACTATCTTTCTCGTTCTCTTGATCTTAACTTTCACCTCGGACTTCTATACTGACTTGACGGTGTTAGAGTACTATTTTCAACTCTACCGGCGGATAACCACTTGTTTCTTTCACCATAGAACTCTACTATAGATGAGGACGATGTCTAAGACACTTCTAACAACCTTACTGTTGTGTCCTAAATCTTATAATATGTTTGAATTGACTATTTCGTCATTATCATAGAGGTTAAAACTTACTTCAAGATAACACTCATTTTACGATAGTTTCTGTATTACGATGACATGTGAATTATCTAATTTAACATCATATTTATATTGAGAATATATGTGACGACGACGACGACGATTCAGCGAAGTCAGTACAGGTTGAGACACTGGGGTATATGTCGTCAGGTGGTCCGAGGAGACAGGGACCCTAAGAGGTCCGTTCTTGTGACCTCACCCAACGGTAAAGGAAGAGGTTACGTACTTTCACTTTTCACTTTCACTTCAGTGAGTCAGCACAGGCTGGGAGTCGCTGGGGTACCTGACGTCGGATGGTCCGAGGAGGTAGGTACCCTAAAAGGTCCGTTCTCATGACCTCATCCCACGGTAGCGGAAGAGGAATATATGTGATCTTTCGATTTTTGAGGACACTGAACGAAATAGCGTTACAGACAAATATCGTCACAGACCTCGGTTTGGTTGTCATAGAGACTCCATACGGACATCTAGTAAACCAGTCCTTCTGAGTAAGGTCAGTGAAAAACGACTCCGTTCCTAAAAGTTACACGTGGATACAATATGTCCTAACGGAAATCTCGACCCTCCATGACTTCGGTGCTCTATTCAGTGACCCCACACGAAGGACCTACTCTCTTCCACTTCTGACTGTAAGACTCTACTAACAGTCTTACTGACCCCGAGAGAGTCCGACGGAAAGATATCATTAACTAGATGTGCAATCCTAGGACCACCCTAACCGACACATGTAGACACGACGACACGATACGAATCAGCGAGTCAACACAGGATAGGAAACACTGGGGTCCGAGGAGACAGGTACCCTAAGAGGTCCGTTCTTATGACCTCACTCAACGGTACGGAAGGAGGTCCCATAGAAGAGTTGGATACCAGCTTGGGTGCAGAGGACGTAACGTCCGTCTAAGAAATGGTAGACTCGGTGGTTCCTTTGGGTTCTTATGACCTCACTCATCAGATAGGGAGAGGGAAGAAGGACTAGGTCCTTAACTTGACCTCAGAGGACGTAACATCCGTCTGACAAATGGTCGACTCGATAGTCCCTTCGGGTACAAGTAGACATTTGTGGACATTTATATTATTGTACCACATAAGAAAGATAACGAAAGTAAACAAATGGACGGAGGGAAGGGGTATCACTGGTCCTACTTCTCCTCGAGTCTTATTCCTTCTAGGTCCTGAACCCTGAGTCCTTTGCAATCGTATCAGAAGTCCATAATTTTTTTTTTGTTTGATTGATAAAACACCATGAGGACTCCCCTATTGTTCTGAATGTATACCTGTGAAGGACTTTCGTAAATAAAAGTTGAGTAGTACACTTTTTAGACTTCTGTTTCATTCAACAAAGTCTTCTGGATATTAACATCCACAAAAAATTATACCAGAGAATTATCTAAGGTAATAAATACCAATCTACTAATAATAATTAATAAAAGAACAGTGGTTTAGAGTTTTAACGTTTTTTGTAAGATTTTTGTCTGTCCTTTTTCTAGGATTCCGAAAGAATTTTATAGTCACAACGGAGACAGTCCGACTCCTGCCAACACGTACGATTCCCTGTCCCTCCTTTGGACCCGACACAGGAGGGAGTCCTGTACTGTTTCTTCAGAAAAAATTTTTTATAGTTAAATAAATGAAATTAACCTCCGATTAATGGAATGTTATAAACAGTATGTAGTTGTACTTAGACGGTACCCACATGTGCACAAGGGGTAGGACTTTGGGGGAGGGTGGAGGGAGGGGTAGGGTAGGGAGACCCAGTAGGGTCGCGTGGTCGGGACTCGTAGGACACAGGACGTAACTTGGACCTGACCGCTAAGTAAAGTATATACTATAATGTGTACAAAGTCACGGTAAGAGGGTTTAGTAGGGTGGAAGAGGGAGAGGGTGTCTCAGGTTTTCTCACGAGATATGTGACACAGAGAAAACGACAGAGCGTATGTCCCAATAGTAATGGTAGAGAGATTTAAGGTATATATACGTAATCATATGACAGAATTACCGGAGAGTGAGGGGTCCATGGACTTCACTCTTTAGGTTCTCTCTCCTCTTACCGACTACCGTCGGTTTTCTCATCTCACGTGTCCCTCCTTTGGGTCATTTGAACTGAGAGAACACACGTAGGAAGGACCGACAGGTACAGGACGACCATCTTCTGACCGGGGCCGACAGGAATACCGGAACTATACGACAGACGGGTCCCATGAATTTGGAGGAAAAGACCTGAAAGGACCTTAACAGAATGTTTTCCCTTAGTGTCACGTCTCCGGTTCTTCCACACGAGACCTCCGTTCATTTGAAACAATGTTAAGGTTGAGTCAGTGAATGAATTTTCGGTACACTAGAACTAGTTCTATAAAACCGGAAACCCTTTGTCAACAAAAAGGAAGAAAGTGACTTCATATCAACGACATGGTATATTCAATGTCCACATGTTATGTCACGAAGTGTTAAAAATTTCCAATATGAGGTAAATATCAATAATCCTTTATCGATATAAGGGGAACAACATGTTATATAAGAACATCGAATAAAATATGGATTCCCAAACATGGAGAAATAGGGGATGAATATATAACAAGGAGATGGGAGGGGACAGGGGTCACCATTAGTTATTAAACAAGAGACATTAACTCAGACGAAGAAAAATACAATATAAGTGGTCAAACAACATGAAAGTCTAAGGTGTATGTTCACTAATATGTCATAAACAGAAAGAGAAAGACTGATCAAAGTGAATCGTGTCATGGGAGGTTTAGATAAGTACAACGACATTTACCGGTGTAAGACAAGGAAAAGTGCTGACTCATTACAAGGTAACATATCTATATAGTGTAGAAAAAAGTGGGTAAGTAAACGACTACCTGTGTCAACAAAGGTACAGAACCTTTAACATTTATTACGACGATACTTACAACCCCACACACATAAAAAAGCTTAATCACAAAAACTAAAAAAAAAAAAAACCATATATGGTTCCTCACCTTAACGACTTAGTATACTATTAAGACTCTCTTAGATAAGTTCTTTTAATCTGTATGGTTCCCTTGTAAAGTACGTTTCTACCCGAACTATTCCCTGTCTTTACCATACCTGTATTGTCTTCGTCTTCTATAATTCTTCTCCACCGTTGTTATGTGTCTTCTTGATATGTTTTTTCTAGAAGTACTGGTTCTATTAGTACTACCATACCAGTGAGTGGATCTCGGTCTGTAGGACCTTACACTTCAGTTCACCCGGAATCTTTCGTAGTGATGCTTGTTTCGATCACCTTCACTATCTTAAGATCAACTCGATAAAGTTTAGGACTTTCTACTACGACACTTTCACGACGTGAGTTATACGGTCGTTTAAACTTTTTGAGTAGTCACCGGTGTCCTGACCTTTTCCAGTCAATAGTAAGGTTAGGGTTTCTTTCCGTTACGGTTTCTTACGAGTTTGACGGTGTGTTAACGTGAGTAGAGTGTGCGATCATTTCATTACGAGTTTTAAGAGGTTCGGTCCGAAGTCGTTATGCACTTGGCACTTGAAGGTCTACAAGTTCGAACTGAATCTTTTCCGTCTCCTTGGTCTCTAGTTTAACGGTTGTAGACGACCTATTACCTTTCCGTTCTCTTAAGGTCTTTTTGTAGATAAAGACGAAATAACTGATACGGTTTCGGAAACTGACACACCTAGTGTTATTTGACACATTTTAAGACTTTCTCTACCCTTATGGTCTGGTGGACTGGTCGGACAACTCTTTAGACATACGTCCAGTCCTTCGTTGTCAATCTTGACCTGTACCTTGTTGTCTGACCAAGGTTTATCCTTTTCCTCATGCAGTTCCGACACATAACAGTGGGACGAATAAATTGAAGACACGTCTTATGTAGTACTCTTTGCGACCCGACCTTCTTCGTGTTCGACCTTAGTTCGAACGACCCTCTTTATAGTTATTGGAGTCTATACGTCTACTGTGGTGGGAATACCGTCTTTCACTTCTCCTTGAGTTTTCGGAGAACTACTTTCACTTTCTCCTCTCATTTTTTCAACCGAATTTCGAGTTGTAAGTCTTTTGTTTCTAGTACCGTGGGTCAGGGTAGTGAAGTACCCTTTATCTACCCCTTTGTCACCTTTGTCCCAGTCTGAAATAAAAAAACCCGAGGTTTTAGTGACGTCTACCACTAACGTCGGTACTTTAATTTTCTACGAATGAGGAACCTTCTTTTCAATACTGGTTGGATCTATCGTATAACTTTTCGTCTCTGTAATAAACGGTTGTTTCTAGACAGATCAGTTCCGATACCAAAAAGGACACCAGTACATACCTACACTGTCAACCTGACACTTCTTTCGACTCGTGGTTTCTTAACTACGAAAACTTGACACCACGACCTCTTCTGAGAACTCTCAGGGAACCTGACGTTCCTTTAGGTTGGTCAGGTAAGACTTCCTCTAGTCGGGACCCACAAGAAATCTTCTTTACTACGATTTCCACTTTGAGGTCATGAAACCGGGGGAGTACACTTCCCAACTGAGTAACCTTTTCTGAGACTACGACCCTCCCTGACCCCCGTCCTCCTCTTCCCCTGCTGTCTCCTACTCTACCGACCTACCGTAGTGACTGAGCTACCTTCACTCAGACTCACTTGAGACCCTCCACGACTACCTGTCCCTTCGGACCGTACGACGTCAAGTACCCCACCGTTTCTCAACCTGTGCTGACTCACTGACTTGACTTGACTTGACTACTATTAAGATAAAAATCAAAAAAACTACTTTGAGGTATGACAAAAGGTGTCACCAACGTGGTAAAACGTAAGAACGGTTGTCACAAACTCCCGAGAGAAAAGAAGTATAGGAACGATTGTAAACAATAAACACAAGAAAAGCTACTATCAGTAAGACTATCCAAACTCCACTATAAAGTAACACAAAAACTAAATATAACGGGAGTACTAATCACTATAACTAACAGAAAAATATATGAACAAACAGAAAACGTATATAAACCTCTTTACAGATAAACTCAGAAATCGGGTATAAAACTAACCCAACAATCCAAAACAAAAAATGAAGATTTAACATCCCGTAAGAATATACAAAACCTCTATTGGACAATAGTTTATATGCCAAACGTTTAAAAGAGACAGTAAGGTCTCCACCGAAATTTTAACCAACTAACAAAAGAAACGACATGACTTCAAAAGGTCAAACTCCATCAAGGTAAATAAAATAAAACTAAAACAACGAACACGAAAACCACAGTATCGGTGCTTTAGTAATGGTTCTGTTTACAGTACTTCTAAAAGGGGACACAAAAGTAAATCCCCAAAATGTCAAAACCCACAAATTTATAAAATTGAGTAAAACTCAAATATTCGTAGGTTAAGTAGAGAGAGAAAAAGAAAGAAAGAAAGAGAAATTTGCATCTATAAGTTAAAAGGGTTGTAGTAAATAACTTTCCTGAGAGGAAAGCGGTAACACATAAGAACCGTAGGAGTAACTTTAGTCAACTGACATATACACACCTCAATGAAGACCTGATAGATACGACAAGGTAACTAGATGTACAGACAGAAGTATCTTCATGATACGACAATGTGAATGATAGTCAAGTCAAGTCAAGTCAGTGAGTCAGTACAGGCTGAGAAACGCTGGGGTACTTAGTGTATCGAAACATTATATAAAAAGTTAATCCTACACACTACGGAGGTCAAAATAAGAAGAAAGAGTTTTAACGAAACCGATAAACACAAAAAAACACAAGGGTGTACTTTAAGTCTTAACAAAAAAGGATTAAGATAAAGACTTTTTAACGGTAACCTTAAAACGATCACTAATGTAACTTAGACATCTAGTGGAACTCATCATTCCTGTAAAATTGAGATAACAGAAAGTCAAGTACTTGTACTACTCTATCGAAAGGTAGACAAATACAGAATTAAATAAAGTGGTTATGAAACATCGAAAGACATCTGTTCAAAAAGTGGAAAATTTTCAATTTAAGGTACACAAAATAAAGAAAACAACGATAAAATTCAACCTAACAAAAGGATTAACGTAAAAGTCTATCAAATAAGAATCTCATGTCTTTACGTTGACTAAAAACATACAATTGAAACATATGATGTTGACACAACTTAACCACATAATCAAAATTGTACATACAACTATCGACTATATAGAAGTCACAGGTGTCATCATGAACACCTGTACATCATCTATTATTTATTTGTAAACACCTTAATTAAATAATAAAGTCTATATTTAATATTCAGATAGATATTTTACTTAAAAGGATTCTCTTTAACAACCCCATTTATATATAGAATTTTACTTATAATCGAGAAAGACGGTAGAAAGGTACAGTGGTCTTACCACATGTACTTACAGGACCGATTACGAGAGTTTTCATAGTCGTTACGGTTTTTCTCTCCGTTTGTGGTCCAAGAATAATCTGGTACGAGGTTTCAGTAGCAGTCGAAAGATTGACATTACTACTTCGTACCAATGTAACCGTTTAAACTTTAGTAACTACTAGTGTCCCGACCCTTTTGACAACACTTGGAGTGTCCGTCCGATTTATTCACACCTCACTAGTCAGGGTCTATACTACACGTTGAGTTTCTAGATCTTTTTACCGTCTTATTGGACGAACGTAGGACAGTCAAACCAAAGTAACATGACTGTTGGAATCAACCGTAGTACCTGGCACTTCTTCGTTCTGTTTTTGTGTGTCCTCCCTTTTAGGAACCTAAGAAAAAGATCCCTACATTATGTACGTTTATTTTACGGAGTTTCCTGTTTTATTTTACTTATGATCTTATAGTAGGTACCTCGACATGTTAAATACCCTTATGAGAAAGAAGGGTGTCGAAATCGTTTTCTAACAATAGAAACGTTTAGACTAAAGTCACATAAAATTAAGTGGAAAAAGGATTATACTCATTTCGACTCACGGTAGCTATAAAAATAAAAAATTTGACAGAGGATTATAAACAACGAGGGGGATGGGACAAATCTGGGCTAAAATAAGAAAGGTCCAGAGGTAATTTAAAAGGTCAGACTGATCAACTCGTTAGGAAGAAAGGGGGTAATTATAAATAGAATAATGGTACATGATTTAAGAGTACATAAACTAATGAATGAAACATTAATCACTGTAAATATGTAGTTGTGTCAAGGCAAAATCACTACTCTTTGATGTTTTTGAGGAAATCTAACTTCAGAATAATCTTTTCTTATTCTACTCGTCTAAAGCTTACAAGTCAAACTACATAAAAGTGTTGACATAAATGAATCAATAATAGAGGGGAGGTTGTATCTTGTATATGTAGTGGGGTTCTTTAAGGGTATTTAAAGAAAGACTAGTCATACGTTATGGGTGGAATTTGGTTAGAGAAAGACTAAATGGTGAAGATTAATGAAAACGGACTATGACCTATAGTATGTTTATCTTAGTATGTAATAGAGGAGAAAGCAAGGAAAAAAATTTTTTGAACTGTGTTATGAAAACTCTTATTTACTTATTTAAAACGAATATGTGATGAAACACAAAAAATTAACGACTCATAAAATGGTGATATACTTGTATAATATTAAATAAAGAAGTAGGATTCATGTAGTACTCTTTACGACCCGACCTTCTTCGTGTTCGACCTTAGTTCTAACGACCCTCTTTATAGTTATTGGAGTCTATACGTCTATTGTAGTGGGAATACCGTCTTTCACTTCTCCTTGATTTTTCGGAGAACTACTTTCACTTTCTCCTCTCACTCTTTCAACCGAATTTCGAGTTGTAAGTCTTTTGATTCTAGTACCGTAGACCAGGGTAGTGAAGTACCCTTTATCTACCCCTTTATCACCTTTGTCCCAGTCTGAAATAAAAAAACCCGAGGTTTTAGTGACGTCTACCACTAACGTCGGTACTTTAATTTTCTACGAATGAGGAACCTTCTTTTCAATACTGGTTGGATCTATCGTATAAGTTTTTGTCTCTGTAATGAAACGGCTGATTCCAGACAGATCAGTTCCGATACCAAAAAGGTCATCAGTACATACCTACACTCTCAACCTGACACTTCTTTCGACTCACGGTTTCTTAACTACGAAAGCTTGACACCACAACCTCTTGTGAGAACTCTCGGGGAACCTGATGTTCCTCTAGGTTGGTCAGGTAGGATTTCCTCTAGTCAGGACCCACAAGTAACCTTCCTGACTCCGATTTCGACTTTGAGGTCATGAAACCGGTCGAGTACACTTCCCAACTGAGTGACCTTTTCTGAGACTACGACCCTCGCTGAGCCCCGTCCTCCTCTTCCCCTGCTGTCTCCTACTCTACGGACCTACCGTAGTGGCTGAGCTACCTGTACTCAAACTCACTTGAGATCCTCAACCACTACCTTTCCCTCTGGACCCCACGACGTTAAGTACCCCAACGTTTCTCCTCCTGTACTGACTCGCCGACTTGACTTGACTTGACTAAATGTTTGTAAACCCAACAACGATCAAAACCGATAATACTTATCTAGTAATTTTTGTAAGAACATGTTCAGAAAAACTCCTGAAAAAAAATACCCAATATCCTATTTATAGATCCTTACATTTAAGACCTAGTGGTCCATCTACACAAACATTTAAATCTTTGAGGACTCCTCAGGAAACTTCACTAATGTGGTTAAATATGATAGTGATCGTTACATACGTTCAAGGTCAACGAAGTGTAGGAATGGTGGTAAATTATAATGGTCAAAAATTTTTGATACTCGTAAGACTATTAGTAGAGTAATGCACGAAATGACACCAGAATCAAATGATCTACTAATTGCTTATCAGAACTCGTATAAAAGTACAGATATAACCAGTAAACATATAAAAGAAAACAGTTTCGTACGAGTTTCTAAAACGAGTCAAAATTAACCTATCGAGTAAAATTAAAAAAACCATTTTTAAGAAGTACTCAGATCCATGTAAAAGGGGGATAAGACAGGAGAGATCAAAAAGAATTAACACAGAAAAACGTTTGTTTTATAATTGAAACTGTTCCAGATTAAATAGTCTAAAAATTTATTCGTTTCGTAAAACACAGGACTCTTCAGAGAATCGTCTATAATCTAGTACTTATATAAAAGGACTCAAAAGTAAGTCTTCAACCTGTCTGACATGAAAGACAAATCCGCACACTGTATAGAGTTCAAAAATAAAGAAATACTTCTTATCCGCAGAATTGTCACAATTCGGATATGAAGGTGAAAGATTAAGATAAATGAATCAGAAATTAAAGAAAATCGTTATGAGACATCGAAAGTCATATGTCCATAACATACATACTACATACATAAAGTAATCTACTTTACATACATACATACATGCTTTACTACATACATAAAGTGATCCATGAATTACATAAAACTATAACATTTGCTACAACAATTTTTTAAAAAAAAAGGAAAAACAACACAACTCGGTGAACGTCCTAGAATCAAGGTACTGGTCCGAAACATGGACCTGACTGTCACCACTTTCACGACTAAAGATTGGTGACCTGGATTGGTGAGGTACTTTAAAATAAAAGACAAAAAACCAAGGGTCATATAACTTCTCGTTGACTGAAACATAAAACTGGAACTTAGGGGTCATAACGATTTAACAATCAAGATTATCAAATGTATCCCAATGATACCTGTGTTAGTACAACATTTTTTATTGTTTTCAAAATGACTAAAGAAAAAATTTTACACGTATGGAAAATAGTAAAAACAGTATAACGTGTTTCCGATCCTGTTACCATGTTACATCTTATATTCACCACTCCCATCTGACATTCTTGTCGGAAGACATGAAGAAGTTTAATAACAAATAGCCGAATTCCTTGAAAAGAAAGTAAAGATCAAATGACTCTTAAAAAACATATAAAACTTAGTCCATAAGTCTAATTTACCTCGATAACTCTCCGAAGGTGAGAGACCCAGAATCAGAGAATCTCAATCACCCTTATTTCAAAGATATCAAACACCCTTATTTCTCATGAACTTAATACAAGGGACTTGGGGTATACCCAGTAAGTACACTCTTTAAACTGACCTCCTCTCTTCACTTGTCTGGAACCGTCTCTCTTCGAAGTTCTTGAAAAGACAAACATAATCAACAGTAAAAAAAAAAAATTACTCTTTTGATTCCAGGTTTCTCTAGGAGATTGAACAAGTTCTAGTATGTACAATTGTATTATCGACAATTATCAACTATACCGAAATCTTCTTTCTCACATTTCCGTTCTAAAATTACGTGTCTCTTTTCAGTTTTCACCCGTAAACACCAGCGATGGACTGTTTAGATGTATTTCCACGTGGGACTGGGTCTTGAAAGGGAGGTACAATCCTAGTAATGAAACCCGGTCAAGTACTTTTAGACCCCTTCTGGGTGGAGTCAATACCCGACACTGTCCCACACACCTTGTCCATGGTGTCACACGATCTTCTTTAGTCCTAGGTCATAAGAGGACCGTTGAGACGGTAACGACGAAATACACTGGGGACGGTGACAATAATGTGTAGATACCGAAAGTCAAAGGTAAACTTCTCTTCCCCGAACGTAATCTGGTCCTTCCTCTGGAATTACCTACCAAAGAAATATCCGATTTTCGGTGGTATACCAGGGGGAGTTTCTTCATTTTGTTTTTACATATTCGGTGCCCTTCTCGAGAGACTGAGTTTTTAGAGAAGATAAGAAGGGAAGAAAGAAACGGATGAAGGTTATATAGTTGTCACGAAAGAATGGATGTTCTGATTTGAACCAGTAAAAAACATGTCATCCTATTTTGGGGACCTGGAGAACCAAAGATTCAAAGGAAGGTCGAGGTCATAAGTTTACTAGAAGAGAAACCAGAATCCAAACTTTAAGAAAGTAGATTAATTCCAGACAATCAGTGATGTGGTTCAAACGAATAGTTATCCATTATTTTACTGGGTATACTCAATCAAGTATATCTTGAGGATCTTTTCACAGACCGTAAACAATTCCCGAGACGTTGACACCGTCCTTCCCCCTGGGGAAGGTTACCGGGTTCTCACCCGAGAACAGATTGTGAGCCTTTACTCCACAGGTTACTCTGTGTAATCGACTGTTTCGTTTTCTGAAACGACCCTTTCCCAAAGGCTATCCTAGTATACTAATTGACGAATTATCTCCCATATTATTTGAATGTCATTTTAAATACTTGAATACTTTTAATACTTTTCCAGTTTCTCCATGTTGTCCCTGTCCTACTTTTATGACGTGAGAAGGTTTCTCTAATCACCTCTTAAATCCTTCATATATTCGTACCTAGGGAGGAGGGAACTCCCTGTCCGGGAAACCGATACGTAAAGAATTGGGTCAGACGGGATCTGTAGTCCACTTTGTAAGTCTTTCGTTGACGACCCGGAGTTTCAGGTCACTTACTAAATGAGGTTAACCACATAAACCAAAAGTCATTATCCCTATACCGGGTTTTCCGACTTATGTCTCTTTATACGTTTTCTGGGTTTACTAATTTTACGGAAACAGGGAGTTTCTGGTGGTTAATCCTCCGACGGGAGACCCGGACCGTCTGTTCCGGGTACCCATGGGCATGTTCCGGTCACATAGGACACACCTGTTTTCCCCCACGACCTCTTTCCTAACACTAACTACACAGGAAACGTTTGTCGGTTCCGCAACCGTCTCCCTTACGGGGTCTACGGTCCCTCGTTACCCCCGGGGAGTCGGTAACTATCAAAATGTTAGTTTTTTTCTAATTACCCCGGACTCCGAATTTCACCGAGACGGATGTTTATAATAGATGTATTGATTACAGGTCGGAGTTCGGTAGTAACTACACCGACCGGTAAACTATCTTAAAGAATATCTGTACCTACATCGGAAGAGTCAGAATTGGTTTTCCTAACCTTTGGTATCGTTAGTATTCCTTATACATTATCTCAGCAGTCTTTCTTTGTCCCCGCGTCAAAAGACCTCGGGTAAAACACGTTACGATTACCAGTCAAAAATGTAAACGAAGACAAACACGGACTAACAGGGTAAGGAAATTACCCTTCTTTAAATAATTGATTCAATCTGCGGTGACAAAGAGCTCCCCGTTTCCTTGGTAGGAGGAAAGGTTTATCAAGAATATCTTTCCCTGTCTAACGTAAACTTCAACTCTATATGGAATCATATGGGACCTTATACATTATAGTTCCAAGGTCCGGACCAGTTTCCATAGGTCGGTTACCAATACTTTGTTCTAAGAATTTTTTTTTTTTTTTTTTTTTTCGACATCAAGTGGTATCCCCTGTAGTCAGAGTCTAAGGGTCCAGATTTAACTTTTTTTTTTTTTTTTTTAACGACTCGACTGGTTTTTCGTTTCTTTCGTCGAGTTTATGGTTGTCTATTTTATGTTCGTCAAAATTATCAGGGTCTGAACTATCTCCTTTACGGTGTTGGAACGATATGGTTCCTCTGACCCCATTTTTATCCAATTATTCAGTTCTCTCTTCGGTATCCTAATAAACCATACGATACAATTTGTATTAGTAAACATTAAGACTAATAACATTGGTTAGAAATAACTAATGTAATCGGTACAGAAAATTCCGAAAACTGTAAATATCTATAAAAAACATGGGACCACGACCAAGTTTTTCACGAAATAGTAGTTCTTCTAAGTATTCTTTCGATTCTTTGTCAATGTTGTCAAAGTGTAGTTCTACTACCGATACACCCCTAAGGTCGGGTATACCTAATTTTGTTCCTCGACGGGATGGGAACCCCGGGGACCTAGTCCATAGTCTCTAAAAATAAGGGACTGTCTGTCCCAACTACGGGGATGAGTCGGAACTTCGTTAATGTCTTTTACTTGGTAGAGGGAAGACGAAGGGTATTCTTATACCCTCATTTTAGAGACTCCACCCCTAACTTTGTTTCCATTCCCCCGTCCCATGTTGAAAACTTTCTTACTGTATCGGGTTCCTACGTTGTATTTGTCTAATCTTAGTTTACCCAGGTTCTACCGTCTATTTAGTTAAATCTGATCTGGAACTAGGAGTTAGTCGTTCGATTTACTGTGTGGGTCTCCACGGTACTGTCAAGGTTCCGTGTTAGTTTGCTGTTTTTCACCCGTCTCCGGGTTGAAGACCTCTAGAGGTGGATAAGGAGTTTTATCAACCTTATTAAGAGGGTGAGTAATCGGATACTTTAATGGGTCGGGTATTTTCGCTTGGTGTTGTGTAAAACCCCGACGACATCAACGAGAGACTCTACCCGATTTGAGACAGAAACCTCACGCAAGAACGATTTTTTAGGTGTAGAAGTCAAGTCAAATCAACGAGTCAGCACAGGCTAAGAACCACTGGGGTACTAAGTGTCGTACGGTCCGGAGGGACAGGTAGTGACTAAGGGCCTCAAGTGAGTCTGAGTGCAGGTAGCTCAGTCACTACGGTAGGTCGGTAGGGTAGGAGGCAGCATGGGGAAGGAGGACGGGGGTTAGGGAGGGTCGTAGTCTTAGAAAAGGTTACTCAGTTGTGAAGCGTACTCCCCCGGTTTCATGACCTCGAAGTCAAAATCGTAGTAAGGGAGGTTTTTTAGGGTCCCGATTAGAGGAAGTCTTACCTGACCAACCTAGAGGAACGTCAGGTTCCCTGAGAGTTCTCAGAAGAGGTTGTGGTGTCAAGTTTTCGTAGTTAAGAAACCACGAGTCCAAAGAAGTACCAGGTTGAGAGTGTAGGTGTGTACTGGTGTCCTTTTTGTTTTCGGAACTGATCTACCTGGAAACAACCGTTTCATTACAGAGACGAAAAGTTATACGATAGATCTAACCAGTATTGAAAAGAAGGTTCCTCATTCGCAGAAAATTAAAGTACCGACGTCAGTGGTGGACGTCACTAAAACTTCGGGGGATTTTATTTCAGACTGTGACAAAGGTGATAAAGGGGTAGATAAAGGGTACTTCACTACCCTGGTCTACGGTACTAGAAGCAAAAGACTTACAACTCGAAATTCGGTTGAAAAAGTGAGAGGAGAAAGTGAAAGTAGTTCTCCGAAAACTCAAGGAGAAGTTAAAGACGGTATTCCCACCACAATAGACGTATAGACTCTAATAACTATAAAGAGGACCGTTAGAACTAAGGTCGAACACAAAGAAGGTCAGGTCGTAAAGAGTACTACATGAGACGTATATTCAATTTATTCGTCCCACTGTTGTTTGTCGGAACTGCATGAGGAAAAGGATAAACCTTGGTCAGACAACAAGGTACAGGTCAAGATTGACAACGAAGGACTGGACGTATGTCTAAAGAGTTCTCCGTCCAGTCCACCAGATCATAAGGGTAGAGAAAGTCTTAAAAGATGTCAAAGAACACTAGGTGTGTCAGTTTCCGAAATCGTATCAGTTATTTCGTCTTTATCTACAAAAAGACCTTGAGAGAACGGAAAAGGTAATAGGTCGTCTACGACCGTTAAACTAGAGACCAAGGAGACGGAAAAGATTTTGGTCGAAATTGTAGTCCCTCAAGTGTCAAGTGCATAACGACTTCGGACCGAACCTCTTAAAACTCGTAATGAAATGATCGCACACTCTATTCACGTTAACACACCGTCAAACTCGTAAGAAACCGTAACGGAAAGAAACCCTAACCTTACTATTGACTGGAAAAGGTCCGGACACCGGTGACTACTCAAAAGGTTTAAACGACCGTATAACTCACATCGTTAAAGTGTCGTAGTAGAAAGTTCTAAACTTTATCGAGTTGACCTTAAGGTAGTGAAGGTGATCGAAACAAGTATCACTACCAAAGGTACCGGGTGAACTGAAGTGTAAGGTCCTACAGACCGAGATCCACTCTCTAGTGTGGTAGTACTAACAGAACCAGTACTTCTAGAAAAAACATATCAAAAAGAGACATAAGAACGGTGGAGAAGAATTATAGAAGACGAAGACAATACAGGTATGGTAAAGACAGAAAATAGCTCGGGTAGAAACGTACTTTACAAGGGAACCATAGAGATTAAAAGAACTTCTCTAGAGATCAGAAAGGGTAAGACAAGAAAAGGAGATAAAGAAACGTGACTAGGGACTTCCTCCGAAAGAATAAAGAAGAACGATAAGAAACCTTGAGACGTAAGTCTACGAATATAGAAAGGAAAAGAGGAAACGAAAAACGGAGAGAAGAAAAGTGTCGATAAACATTCCGGAGGGGTCTGTCGGTAAAACGAGAAAACGTAAAGAAAAGGTACCCCTAACAGAACTAGGGACAGAGGACATGTTACAGTGCTTGGAGTAAGGTGCCAAGTAGTCCGTGAGATAGATAGTCTAGATCCGGTAATTTAGATAAAGAGTGAAGGTGACACGTTAGTATTCCCTAAACTAAATCCAATATGGACTTACCAGATCACCAAAAGGGATGAAAGAAGTCAAATTCAGACTTAAACCGTTATTCCTCAAGTGCTAGACTCGGTATCAGTCGAAGACCAGAACAAAAACAACTGATATATCTCCAAGAGGTAGAAACCGACGTTTCTTATATTAGTTAGACTAAAGTCACAACTGGTAGACCACTACAGGCACACATCTCAGAAGTGAACACAACAACCTTCTTCCACAAACGATACTGGTCACGTAAAAGAACCGTTTTGAGATAATCAGAAACGGGACGAAGTAAGGGATAAGGTTCCGGTTTAAAAGGACAATGGGGTCCGCAAAGGACTGAAGGATGAAAACGTAAGGTCAGGGAATATTACTTTTCCTGTAGAAAAAACCCACTACCAAGATTGTCCAGAACATCCAGAAGTATCTTGGCAAGTTAAAGTCGAAGAAGTCACAATGACCAACCCCGTATCTGAACCTAATGGTACTATAACTTACCAAACGGAACCTTTGCTTGTCTCTAGTGAGACAGTAAAAACTCTAACATAGGTTCATGACGAATGAGGAACCTTCTTTTCAATACTGGTTAGATCTATCGTATAAGTTTTCGTCTCTGTAATGAAACGGCTGATTACAGGCAGATCAGTTCCGATAGCAAAAAGGACACCAGTACATACCTACACTCTCAACCTGACACTTCTTCCGACTCGTGACTTCTTAACTACGAAAACTTGACACCACAACCTCTTCTGAGAACTTTCAGGGAACCTGATGTTCCTCTAGGTAGGTCAGGTAAGACTTCTAGTTGGGACCCTAAAGAAACCTTCCTGACTCCGATTTCGACTTTGAGGTCATGAAACCGGTGGAGTATGCTTTTCAACTGAGTAACCTTTTCTGAGACTACAACCTTCCCTAACCCCCGTCCTCCTGTTCCCCTACTGTCTCCTACTCTACCGACCGACCGTAGGAACTGAACTACCTGCAATCAGACTCACTAGAGGCCCTCAACCACTACCTGTCCCTCCGGACCACACGACACTAAGTACCGTAGCGTTTCTCAGCCTGTGCTGACTCAATGACTTGACTTGACTTGACGTAAAACCTGAGAAAACAACTGGTACTACCGATGAGGTAAAGAAGATTCCCTAAGGACGGGTGTCTTCATCTATATTACCAATAGACTCAATTTAAGTGGGTAAGGTCAGGTAAAATCAAGTGACTAAGGATCTTACAACTACAAGTGAGAACGGTAGAGGACAAACTGGTGAAGGTTAAACGGAACTAAGTACCTGGACTGTAAGGTCCAAGGATACGTTATAACCAGAAATGTCGTAGCCTGGAACGAAGATAGTGGTCAGTGTGGGTGTCGACCCATAACAAAAACGAAACCGAGGTAGGGGAGTAAGAAAGACCTCAATCTTTTGAGACAGAAACCTCACACAAAGAGAGATTTTTTAGGTGAAGAATCGATAGTGAAACAGAAAGTGACTTAAGAAAGACGTTACTCTGTAGTTCTTGGACTTGAAATAATCCAGGAGTATGGTCCATGATACCCAAAACCGACCCAAACTCAGGGTTGTTACACCTAATCTCAGGGTTCGTCCCAAAATCGATCAAAACTCAGGGTCTATGTACCCAATCACAGGGTTTGACCGAAAACCGACCCAAGTTTAAGGACGGTACACCCAAACTTGGATGACCCGGAACTCAGGGTCAACTTCCATTTGTCAAAGTGTCGATATTCAATAAAGGTGATTATAAAGAAAGTGACACCGTCTTTAAATACCTCTCAACAGGTTCACAACGTGTTTAAACATCTTAACAAGTTCACAACGTGTTGTAGACCCCTTTTCTAGGTTTCCTCTCTTCAGAGTACCACACCCACCCCTGAACCACTCAAGAATCTTTGTCAGAAGACCCCCAAGTGTCAACCTAGGACGGGACCCACACCAAGAATAATTATGTAGCCATAAAAAGTGAAACTCACTCTGAACTCGGAATTTACCTGAAACCGTCAAGGTCAACAATTATAGTCTCGGAGGTTCTAACCTATCTTCAAAAGTCTAAACTTGGGGGTAACAAACGACTTATTGGGTTTCCGTCCGTCGTCCCTCCGAAACATCAAAAGGTATGTTTACTCCATTTTTTGTTAATGGGAAACAATGGTCGACTTTCGACGTTGTTTTTATAGAGGTAATAGAGGGCACCTAGATGTTCAGTGTAGTTCGGGATTACCCCACTTTTACATAACTTAAAGAAAGTCATCTTTAAAGAGGGTTCTAAAGGGATCATCGGTAAACGAAACGAATTAACGTCTTTGTACATTTAGAAATCTTCTGTCACAAGTGACATCCGAATAAGAGTGGTTTGGTGTGACTGAAAGTCTAGTGTGTGTTTAAAAAAGAATTCTTAGTCGTTCCCAGTCTTGAGTTTTAATTCTACACTAACCAATACTTCTATTTTTTCTTTCAAATTTAAGAAAGTGTAGACTCAACACCGTACTTCAAATTAGATAGGAAGTGTATACAGACTATAACTTTACATTTCATGGGTTATAGTCTGGCAAACACAAAAGTTTTGTTTGTAAGTAACCGTATTTGGTCTCAAAAGTAAAACTTACCCTTAGTGTAATACTAGTCGTACGGGAAACATGGGACAGGAAAAGAGGGGACACTGGACCTATCACAAAACCAGTGGTCATAAAACCAGAGGATTGCGTTTGTCGGTTGAGTAGCCTTTTCAGGGACTAAGACCCTTTCTAACTCCCGTCTTCCTCTTCTCCCGTAGTCTCCTACTCTACCGACCTACCGTAGTGGTTACGTTACCTGTACTTGAACCCGTTCGAGGTCCTCTACCACTCCCTGTCGCTCCGGACCGTACGACGTCAGGTACCTCAACGTGTACTGACTCACTGACTTGTCGTTGTTGGACCTATCATCAGTAGAGACGACCTTTGAAACAAGAGGGTTACGGGTTAAAATGTCATGAGTAGAGAAGAATAAAGGTTTCACTTGGAGAGAAGTGTTTCGTGATAACTCAACAATTTCAAGTCAAATAATCCAAAGAAGAAAAAGACTTTAATTAAAATATTAAAAATCATTGAATGGGAAATAACTTAGAAAAACGAAAAGTGGTAATTTTCCTTAGACATCCTGCAGTAGATTTTAAAGGTCAGTGAAAATCCATCGTTATTCATCAGTAGTTGAGTTTATTTCTTTTTCTTTCCTCTCTTTTACTATCCCTTAAGGGACCTTCAGGTCCCTTGTGTCTCAGAATCGGTAACATGGTGGTCGTTTCAGGGACACAGTAAAACAAAGACGTAACATAGTGTAAATAACTAAACACATTACAACACGATAGAACGTGGGGTTCTTATTGAAGGTGAACTAACACCAAATACTAGAAGATTATACGACAACTTAAGACAAACGATCATATATAACAACTCCTAAAAACGTAGATACAAATAGACCCAATTCGCACATGAACACATGAGTCAGCACAGAGTCTATAGCCGACCATTAAATGAAAAGAAAATTAAAGGAACAGACAGAAATCAGGTTCCCATTTCACTTCAATGAGTCAACACAGTGTGAGAAACACTGGGGTACCTGACATCGGATGGTCCGAGGAGACAGGTACCCTAAAAAGTCGTTCTCATGACCATACTCAACGGTAAAGGAAGAGATCCCCTAGAAGGTACGACCATAATATTTTACTTAAACTTTCTCAAGGACGGAGAAACTAGAAAACCTTCTAAAACCCCTCCTAACCATAATTAAGTAGGAATTTACAAACCTTCGTAAAAGGATATTTAGGTAGACCAGGAGTTGAAAAGAAGAACCCCTCAAAACTAATGACTAAGTTAGAAAAGGTGACAACTAAAAAATTCCCAAAGACAAAGAAGTACTAAGTCAGAAATATCGAACACACAAAGTCCTTAAATAGGTAAAGAGGACCCAAAGGATTAGGTACGTACGTATGATTCAGAGAAGTCAGTACAGGCTGAGACACGTCAGGATACCTGACGTCGGACGGTCCGAGGAGACAGGTACCCTAAGCGACCCGTTCATATGACCGCACCCAAGGGTACGGAATGAGACCCCCTAGAAGGGTTGGGTCCCTACCTTGGGTACAGAGAGTGTAGATGGACGTGACCGTCCGTCCAAGAGATGGTGATCGAGGTTAGGTAACAGTACAATAACAAGTATCATCAAAGAATACTAGGAATCATAAAGACACTATAATTAACATTACAGAAGAGAAAGTAAACACAAAAATAAATAAACTTGGGAGAGAAAAGGATCAGATTGATTTCAAAACAGTCCAAAACAAATAGAAAAATATTTCGATCGAGAATCAAAGTGACTAGAAGAGATAATGGAACGATTAGAGATAAAGTCACTAAAAAAAAAACGGCACTAGAAACAATAAGTGAAGGAAGATGATTGAAACCCAAATTAAACAAGAAAAAGGCCAAGAAATTCAGGATTATATACAAGATAAGACCTCTTGTTAGATATACGTGAACTCTTCTTTAAAAAAAAAAAAAGGAGACAATCCAAACCAAATAAACCAGATTACACATCAAAGTAGGTTATAAAGGTATGACAAAAAGAAATAACTACTAATAGGTGTCAACTTTCACCCTATAACTTCAAATAATAATAATAATCAATAGTAACCGACACGACACGACGTACCCCCTAAAATCGAGGGACAGGTGTCTAGTCTGGACACGGGGGACGGTACCTTCACGTCTTACGATTGGTGACCTGAGGACCCCTTAAAGATAATACCAAGACGACAGATTACGAAGAAAGCATAGACAACTATAAATGTGATACATAAATCCACGAGACTACAACCGACGTATCTATAAATGTTAAAGAAACTCAACCTGTGCTGACTCGTTGAAGTGAAGTGAAGTGAAGTATGTGAATTTTTTAAATAACAAAATAACTTCGTAACACTACTCCTTCGTATCACGTCACCGTAGGTCATTGGGGACCCTTTGAAGGGTTAGACCCCAACCAAGTAGTCTGTCGAGGAGAACGAGAGAAGAGTCCCCAGTGTAGTCAAGTCAAGTCAAGTCAACGAGTCAGTACAGGCTGAGAAACGTTGGGATACTTAGTGTCGTGTCGTCCGGAGGGACAGGTAGTGGTTGAGGACCTCAAGTGAGTCTGAGTACAGGTAGCTCAACCACTACGGTAGGTCGGTAGAGTAGGAGACAGCAGGGGAAGAGGAGGACGGGGGTTAGGGAGGGTCGTAGTTACAGAAAAGGTTATTCAGTGTATGAAAATAAAGACGTAATGGTCTTATCCCAGAAAATTAAATTAAAATAAAATAAAAATAAATAAAAAATAAAAAATCAAAAAATAAAAAATTTAAAATTTTAGAAATTAAGAATGTACGCAAGGGTTTGTACTTGGGGGGAGGGTGGAGGGAGGGGTATTGTAGAGAGACCCAGTAGGGGTACGTGGTCGGGGTTCGTACGACATAGGATGCAGTCTGTATCTGACCGCTAAGTTAAGAATGTACTATCATATGTACAATCTTACGGTAACAGGTAGTCGTCTACTTACCTATTCTTTCGACACCATGTATATGTGTTATCCCAGAAAAATTTGTACCCTTACAGACAGAAAGACTTCCTGATCCAAATCCTAGTCCCTACAGGTCGGTTGAAACCTCGTGTCTTTTTGATTACTTCCGTAACTCTTTACTCGACCTTAGTGAGATATTCGATGAACGAAACGACAGTAAAAACTAAAGGGTAAAATTTTTCCTTGTACTTTCACCTAATTCGTTCTAATTCGATCAATTTATAAATAAGTTATTTTCCGTCTTTACTTTTAACTAGTAAGATCGTTTTTCCATATTTATGAGAAATTGTCTTGATGGGTTTCATTGAACAAATTCCAGTATACCGATAATTCACTGACTTAACCTTAACATTGTTCCAATCGAAGGGAGGTTTCGTGTTCGTGAATCGGAAGTGTGACATTACGGACAAACATTCATCTCGACATCCTTACAGGTCTTTTCGTCCAAATTCATGGGACCCGTCTGTCGTATAGTTCCGGTATTCCTGTCGGTCCCGGTCAGAAGATGGTCGTCCTGTACCTGTCGGTCCTTCCTACGTGTGTCCTCTCAGCTCAAATGACCCAAAGGAGGGACACGTGAGATGAGAAAACCGACGGTAGTCGGTAAGAGGACAGAGAACCTAAAGAGTGAAGTCCATGGACCCCTCACTCTCCGGTAATTCTGAAACAGTACAGGACTCCCTCCGGTGTCGGGTCCACAGGAGGGACAGGGAATCGTACGTGTTCCCGGGAGTCGGTCTGTCTCCGTTGCGACTATAAAATTCTTTCGGAATCCTAGAAAAAGGACTGGCAAAAATCTTACAAAAACGTTAAAACTCTGAACCACTGTTCTTTTATTAATTATTATTAATAGATTGGTATTCATGCCTCTTCCGTCACCGTGGGGTGAGGTCATGAGAACGGACCTTTTAGGGTACCTACCTCCTCGGACCATCCAACGTCAGGTACCCCAGCGATACTCAGCCTGTGCTGACTCGCTGAAGTCAAATTGAAAAGTGAAAGTACGTAACCTCTTCCTTTACCGTTGGGTGAGGTAACAAGAACGGACCTCTTAAGGTCCCTGCCCCATCGGACCACCCGACGACAGAGACCCCAGCGTGTCTCAACCTCCGCTGAATCGTCGTCGTCGTCGTTGGTATTCATTACCTTAGATAATTCTATGGTGTACTTTTTTGTGGACGTTAATATCCAGAAGACTTTGTTGGATGAAACAGAAGTCTAAAAAGAGTACCGCTCAACTTTTATTTACGAAAATCCTTCACAGGTATACATTCAGAAAAATAGAGGAGTCCTTATGGTATTTTATTAATAGAAGATTTATGGACTTCTGACACGATTGTAAGGGACTTAGGTTTCAGGACCTAGAAGGAATAAGATTCAAGGAGAAGTAGGACCAGTGATACCCCTTCCCTCCGTCCATTTGTTTACTCTCGTTGTCTTCCTTAGTTACCACAATAATATAAATGTCCACAAATGTCTACTTGTGTCCTTTCTCGTCGGTTAGGGTGGTCCTAGGACAAAAGATCTAATTTTTTTTTTTAGTATACTGGACGGAATGATATCTTTCCGTCGAACTCTCTCGGGGTCAGTAAGACTGTTGTTAGAGTCTTACAGTCAGAAGTGGAAAAGAGTGGGTCCATCGTCTGGTGTCACCGAGAATGAACACCCAAGTCAGGGTGGGTCGAGATTTCCGTTAAGACGCATTCTATGCACGTACAATTTTTGGAACAGGGTCGTTTTCACTGCCCTTACTCAGAAGGACCTTTTTATCGGATAGGGCAATAATACCAACACCTATGGACTAACTGAATCATAGGATAATCGACAAGTCTAACAGAAAAGTATTATGTTTGGGGTCTATCTGTCTTATGAATAAAGGACGGTCCAAACAAAAAGGAGAATCTCTGGGATTTCGGGGACAGAGGGTCGTGTATATTCTGTCGCACCTGTACTACCTGTTCTCTACTACAAAGAATACTAAGATTTCCGAGGGACTAGAAGAAACCAACGGTCATATTAGCAAATAAGTAAGTGTCTCAGTTGTTATTAAATAACGTACAGTTTGTAACCCTTAAGGACCCGTTGTCGAGTCCACTAAAGGACAAGAGTATCTCCGGTGATTATTAACTGTCTGAGTCAATATAAAGTCTCCCTAAAGTGGAACTACGATTTGGTCGTCTTGAACATCGAATAGGAAGTGATCTCATGAGTCTCCCTCAGAAGACATAAGAAGACAACAATATATGACTACAAGAGGTCTGTTAATAGATGAAGGTGTGTCCGAATGGTGAGGGACGTAGGGTGAGGTAGAGGGAGTGGACCCATCTGGAGTGTAACTATTGGGGAAGAGTTAAGGCATTTGAGGAGTCGAAGACTTTGAAGATGAAAGTGAGAGAAAGTCAGAGGACTGACCTTTGAACAGTAACGGGTCTTGACGAAGAGGAGATTTTGGTATTTGTGGTGAGAGGTTTAGAGACTTTTGAAAGGTACGGAACTTGAAAGATTGTAAAAGGAAAGGGGTCGGGGGGAATCACTCTAGGAGAGAGGATGGTGAATAAAGACAAGAGTGAAAAGTAGTCGGGTAAAGGACTATAGATTCAGAACGTCCGGTGAACTCAACGAAGGAGTAAAGTTTGAGGGACTGACACAGTCTGAGGGTTGTGTGAAAAGAATATGTCGAGGTCGAGACTTAGTCCGTCCGACTATTAGAGAGTGGTGGGGAGACTGACGACGAACTTTCCTGGAACGTCGTCCCGTATAACTACGGAGAATTGTTTACGTTCAATAGCCAGGTTACGAACATAAATGGGTCCCGGAGGAAAGGAGTGTCCACTAATATAAGTCTTCGAATGGTTGGAAGTCTTCGAAGGACAGGTTAGGTTGGAGAGACCGAGGACAATTCGTTGAGTAGGAGGTAAAGTCGGGGTTTTGTGATCGTCTACATCACAGATCTAAGATGGATGATAACGACTATAAATAGAAATAAAAGTGGAGACAGTGTAAAGAAAAGGAAAGTCTTTAGACTTTTAGTAGAATTTACTAGTAAATGAGGAGTTTCTCGTTTCAGAAGAACATCTAAAATATTACTTGAGAGAGAGTATAGGTAGGGAAGGGGACCTGTGGGGAATGGTAGGACAACCGAATCTGAGAGAAGACATCAAAGACCTGACCACGTCACCAAAGAAGTACTTAGAAGGACCGAGGTCTGTAAGGGGTAGGGTTAAGGAGGAGATGTAACGTCAGTCTTACTTACAAGATTTTACGTACGACGACACGACACGATTCAGTGAAGTCATCACAGGTTGAGAAACCCTGAGTTACCTGACATCGGACGGTCCAAGGAAACGAGTACCATTCTTATACCCTCACCCAACGGTGCGGGAGGAAGTTCCCTACAAGGGTTGGGTTCCTAACTTGGATGTAGAGAATACAGAGAACGTAACCACCCACTCAAGAAATAGTAATCGTGTTGGACCCTTCGGGAAATTTTACGTATAGCAGGAAGTAAAAGAAACACACACACACACACAGGAATCGTATCACGAGAAAGACCGGTTTTTTTCGAAGCAAAAAGAAAGAAGTACAAGAACTGAGACAATTATTTTATGATATCAGACCTCTTTTGAAATAGGAATAAAAAGAGAGGAAAAGAAAGTGAATTAAAAGACATACTCAACCCCTCTTTATATAGAGACAGAACTTCGAACTCGAGAGACCACCTAAACAGACGGGTGTCCTATATACTTCAGAAAAGAGGAAGTACACACTAGTCATCCCGTCCACACTGGGGACTTCATATTTCTATTTACGTATCCCAGAACCTAGGGTCAACGTTGGATTACATCTAAGGAGTTGTCATTTCGATTATAAGACTCGGAAAAGACTTAAGACACAGACAATGACGTAGTAAAGTCTTAGACGTCTTCCATCTTACACTCATTATTCGTAAATGTTTCGATAAATATTGAAAAGTAGTAGGTCTAGGATGATTATGAAAATATAGTAGATCACAAAAATTTTAAGTTGTAGTCACAGAGGACTGTAGACTGGTGGTGTGTCCGACACTAAGTCAGTAAGGTATCATGAACAATAACGAATTTGTCCATTACGAGAAAGTAAACAGACGTATATATGTTATTTCAGAAAAGAGTAAGACTAAGAGGTAAGATAAATGAGAAATTAAGGACAAGTTGACAGTAGTAGAGAGACTTCAGACAATAATCGAGGTTCATTTCCACTAGTAAAGAAGTTGACACAAGGGTTCCAAAGAATATGAAAGGAAACAATATCGACACAAATGTACGATAATGTTAATCAAGTCAAGTCAAGTCAGCGAGTCAGTACAGACTGGGAGACGTTGGAGTACCTAACGTCGTGTGGTCCAAAGGGACAGGTAGTGGTTGAGGGTCTCGAACGAGTTTGAGTACAGGTAGTTCAGTCACTACTGTAGGTTGGTAGAGTAGGAGACAGTAGGAGAATAGGAGGACGGAAGTTAGAAAGGGTCGTAGTCCCAGAAAAGGTTACTCAGTCAAGAAACGTAGTCCACCGGTTTCACAATCTCAAAGTCGAAGTCGTAATCAGGAAGGTTACTTATAAGTCCTGACTAAAGGAAATCCTACGTGGTCAAACTAGAACTTCAGGTTCCCTGAGAGTTCTCAGAAGGGATCGTGGTGTCAAAATTTCGTAGTTAAGAAACCCCGAGTCGGAAGAAATACCAGGTTGAGAGTGTACGGATGACCTTTTTGGTATCGAAACTGATATTCTTGGAAACAACCGTTTCACTACAGAGACGAGAAGTTATACGACAGATCCAAACAGTGTCGAAAAGAAGGTTCCTCGTCAAGTCAAGTCAAGTCAAGTTAGTGAGTCAGTACAGGCTGAGAAACGTTGGGGTACTCGACGTCGTACGGTCCGGAGGGACAGGTAGTGGTTGAGGGTCTCGGGTGGGTTTGAGTACAGATAACTCAACCACTACGGTAGGTTGGTAGAGTAGGAGACAGAAGGGGAAGAGGAGGACGGGAGTTAGAAAGGGTCGTAGTTCCAGAAAGGTTTACTCGGTCAAGAAGTGTAGTCCACCGGTTTTATAACCTCTAAGTCGAAGTCGTAGTCTGGAAGGTTACTTGTGGGTCCTGACTAGAGGAAATCCTACCTGACCAACCTAAAGGAACGTCAGGTTCCCTGAGAGTTCTCAGAAGAGGTTGTGGTGTCAAGTTTTCGTAGTTAAGAAGTCACGAGTCGAAAGAAATATCAGACTGAGAGTATAGGTATGTACTGGTGACCTTTTTAGTATCGGAACTGTTTACCTGGAAACAGCAGTTTCATTACAGAGACGAAAAATTATTCGACAGATCCAACCAGTATTGGAAGGAAGGTTCCTTGTTCACAGAAAATTAAAGTACCGAAGTCAGTGGTGGGTGTCACTAAAACCTCAGGTTCTTTTATTTTAGACAGTGACAAAGGTGACAAAGGAGTAGATAAACATTACTTTACTACTCCGGTCTACGATACTATAATCAAAAAAATTTCAACTTAAAGTTCGGTCGAAAAAGTGAGAGGAACAACTGGGAGTAGTTCTCCGACAAATCAACAAAGAAAGGTGGTAATAATAAAAACTTCATATCAACTAAATGTTACAACACAATCAAAGTTGACATATTTTTTCAATAAGTCAATATATGTGTGTGTACAAAAGTCTAAGAAAAGGGAATATCCAATAATGTTTACAACTTATGTCGAGGGACAGGATATTATTGACAAGGAAGAACTGGACGTATGTTCTAAGAGTCCTCTGGCCATTCCACCAGACCATGAACGTAAAGTCTTAAAAGGTCAAACGACACTAGGTGTGTTTCCAAAATCGTATCAGTTACTTCGTCTTCATTTACAAAAAGACCTTGAGGGACAGGTAGTATAGAATCTGAATTCTTGTTGGACTAAAGTAATACTGTTCTTGTACGAAGGTAAGTCAAAGGTTTCTACCCGTATTTGGTCTTGTTCGTGTCTTCTCGTCTAGGTACACGATCTGGGAGATGAATCGTGACCTCTTCGACCAAACTCTCTTTATTTAGTTCGGTATAAACGTTTCTAACCGTGGAACTGAGACCTAACGGTAGGACTGAGACTTAATACCACTGAAGTTGAAACCTTAACAAGATACTAGAAACCGGAGATATAAAAGGTCAGTGAAGGTAGACCTTCCTTTCTTAACTTTAACCGATTAATTGGGGGTGTTTGGTATGTACTCCTGGTTCATAACGAACTGGAAGATTACACCTCACCGGGAATAAGAACCACGAACGGAAAGGAACACACGAAACAAAAGGAACAAACGTATTACTCCCCTGATTTCGTCTCGAGCTACCCCGACCCTAATGTCGTCTTGGTTTCGTGTCGTCGAACCCCAAAAAACAAAACAAACAAACAAAAGAAAACAAAAGTAGTAGAAAGACGGTCAAGGCCGGTGGAGGAAAGGAGACCCTGTACGACTTAAGTCGTTCAGGTCGAGATAGTCAGGACTGGAGACTCGGGTAACCAAAGATCAGTAGACTATTTCGGAGACGACGTCTGTTTTGGACGGAGGAAGGGAGGAGTGTCGTGTGAACGTTGGTTTCGACGTATAAGGACAACACCCCGGAGGAAGGTCGGAATGTAAAGTCAAGTGACAGAAGTCGGTAGACCCTGTACCGAGACAAAAAGAAGAACTAGAAACCACTCATAAAGACGAGGAAACCCAGGTCCGAAGTCTCATGAGACCTTGAAACTAACCCCCTTCGGAAAGGAACGGGTAGACCATGTCCAGGTCCATAGAAAGTTCCTTTCAGAGATGAGAGGAAAGAGATATAGACCATTAATAAGATTTAGGGGTTTCGGTGAATTAGATATGAGTCAAATATTAGGTGGAACTAATGGTCTTTTGAAAGATAAAGGGATATAAGTGTAATAGTTAAGTCATTATTACATATGATAACGAAAAAGTGTGTTTAAAAGGATTTACGTGATAAATATTTTTCTGTTTATTTACCTGGTACCCATTGTCGTTCTTTTCCTTCATCTTGACGTCGTGTTTGTGGAAAGTAACTAGTATAACTAAGAAGAGTTTACATAAAGTACACAAAGGGATCAAAAAGAGTCAAAGAATAACGAGTCTAATTAAATCTCATAAACTTCTAAAACCTTAGTTTCTCTATACCTAAAGTTAAAAACGAGAAACTAAAGAATCGATAGACTTAAAATTTCAATAGTATCGGGAACCTTTAGAGTAAAAGTAGATACTTCGTTACAATACAAGGAGTCCAAACAATTCTCGGAAAGGTGTTCTATTTTCTCGGACGATCCAGGGAGGGGATTAGTCAGTGTAGGTAAAATTGAAAGAACTACTAGATCATATGGTGACTTTGGATGGCCAGAGAGTCAACCCGTAAACACACAAGATACGTGTCACGACCAGTGTAAAGATTTGTGGGTATGTGGGGAATACAATGGATCGTCTATCAAGGGGTGGAGGAGAACACTTCAATGATAACTTAGAGAATCCGAATAGAAGTCAACGTAGAGGAAGTACTCAGAAAGACTGAACACTATGAGTACCACTAGTTGGGGTGATGTCTCAAGAGTTCAGTGGAAACCCGATACAGTGAAAGTGTGGATAGTCCGAGTAGTGTAAGTCAAAGGAAACGTATATATGTACCAAACACAAGAAATAATCTGAACATTCCACGATAAGTACTACATTGGAACTCAAAATCCGTTAACGTCTGTTTCAGAAAAACTCAGTACAACGTTTCGTTTATAAACCTTCTTTTATAAGGTCCTGTTCAGTTACTTTATGTACCTAAACGGATTTTTCGAGATCCGACCTTCAGGTTACTATAATTGAGGAAGTCTTTCTAGGATATTCTACCCCATCATAACCCCCTACTCAAAACTTCAAGTTTTATGACCCAAAGTCTCTGATGACTATCAGTGTCCTGAGAGAGCTATCGTAAACGACAACAAATCATCGATTCAGCACAGACAGAGAAACGCTGTGGGACCTGACGTCGTACAGTCTGAAGGGACAGGAAGTGGTAGAGAGTTTCAAACGTAATCCGACCTCGGATTACTCATCTACTCAGACTAATGTGTCTCTAGAACATCCTTCTTTGAGACTAGTAAGTTTCTACACGACTATGAATTCGGACCTTCAAACCTTTAATCGGATCTTGACGAAAGGCTTGAGAATTGGTCCAAGTCGTTTGGTGTCGGACCTTTGATTCTTACCTATAATGTAAAAATTTGACACCCTTTTCACTTTCCTTATTATAAAACACTGTGTACTCTTACTGTACTTTAAATTTATNAAACACTGTGTACTCTTACTGTACTTTAGATTTAACTTAACAAGTATTTGTTTCAAATAACCTTGTGTCGGTCCGAATAAGTAAATGTACATTTACCAACGTAACTGTCTCGACTAACCAATATTGTCTCTGACATATCGGGTACTTCGGATTTTACAAACGATAAACCGGAAAGTGTGTTTTCAAACAACTGGTAACAGACTTACGTCACAGTCACTTGTGTTTTTTANACCTCGGATTACTAATCTACTCAGACTAATGTGTCTCTAGAACCACCTTCTTTGAGACTAGTAAGTTTCTACACGACTATGAATTCGGACCTTCAAACCTTTAATCGGATCTTGACGAAAGGCTTGAGAATTGGTCCAAGTCGTTTGGTGTCGGACCTTTGATTCTTACCTATAATGTAAAAATTTGACACCCTTTTCACTTTCCTTATTATAAAACACTGTGTACTCTTACTGTACTTTAAATTTATATTAACAAGTATTTGTTTCCAAATAACCTTGTGTCGGTCCGAATAAGTAAATGTACATTTACCAACGTAACTGTCTCGACTAACCAATATTGTCTCTGACATATCGGGTACTTCGGATTTTATAAACGATAAACCGGAAAGTGGGTTTTCAAACAACTGGTAACAGATTTACGTCACAGTCACTTGTGTTTTTTATGACGGTAAAAGGAGATACACTTTCCAACGACGACACTTGTCGTTGGACACTTAGTACGACCCTAAGAACCGGAGACCTTCTCTCCGTAAGTTGGACACCGGTCACTACTCCGACCCAACGGTCTCGAAAAACACATTAGTTCAAAATAATTTCATATTTTCTCTATCTCTTTCGAAGACTGTATCTATAGTCTTCTCCTTGTGAAGGTACTCATTTCGTATGCCTACAAAACTCGGTAATACCCAAGACTCAGAAGCCACTTGTCTAAACTTCTTTCCATTTATTCCATTTATGTAATCGTATCGAATTCTTTTTGTAAAGGTATTCTTTTTACGTAACCACTCGAGTTGCAAACTCTTTTTAATTCAAGTCCACCTTGGTCCACAACAGTACCGTTGTGTCTTAAAATTTTCTTGGGAGGAAAATTAAAACATATCTCTTCCTTTTTTATTTTATCTGTGAACATCAAACAAAGGAAGTTAACCCCTGGGGATCGGAAGGACGGACAATGGGAGAGTATACGGAAAGTTCTGTAGAAATAGGAGGGTTTGGTACGTAGACAACACCTTAGACCTCAACGTTTTGTATGGAGCCTCCTGTGAGTTCTGTCACCTCATGTCAAATAATGCGGTCGCCTAGGTTCCCCTTATCAAGGGTTGTTCCTGGGACTACAAAGACTCTCCGGGTCAAAATATAGGGGGTCGCGGGGGGCGTGGTTGGAGGCGATACACTGACCAATGTACAATCGTTGGAGAAACAACATATACTGACTCAAAATGTTGTTTATCCACGATCCTCTTGTTTGTTAATTCTAATTCCCACCCCGTCCCCCTGTTACTAATATGTAGTTCCCCCTATAGAGGTACCAATTGGAATGTCCCCGTCGAACTGGAGTTGACGTTAGAGACAAACAGTAGACATCCCTCCCTTCAGAGGTCGTCTGGACCAAAAGTGATCGTTACCAAAAGAGTGAGAACCCGTCCCAAGTCAGGGTCAAGTGTAGGTCAGAAATTCTACCTACTGTCCGAAATTCTACCTCAGCGAGAACGAAGAGAGTGTGACCAGGGTTGTGTAGAAGGGTCTTTGGAGGTTGTACAAAAGGACAACCTGAGTCTATGATGTAGTGGTGTGAAGATCAAATCCACCAGTAGTGACTAGTTAGATTATCTAATTTTATCTTTTAGTTTATATAGGTACGGCCCCCATCTCGATTGTAGTCTACCTTTCCCTTGTACTATCTAGATTAATCCGTACCATCTTACCCGGAAAAACCGAGAATCAAAGGTACACACAAAAAAAAAATCCGACCAGTAAGATCCTCCTCTTCCTCCTCTTCCTCTTCCAGAGTCGGTACAGATTGGAACCTCCGACACATAATGGAGAGACAGGGTGTTTCAAGTTGTTTTGAAAGATATCTCAACACTAAAACTTGTTTCGGAACCGTTAACTGATGAACTAGAGTAAGTGAAGAAAGAAAAAATAAACGAGTCCGAAAACGTGACCTGGACATGAAGATCCATTCTAAAAAACCCCAGGGTTTTCCCACCCGAAAGTCGAGACCTCTCACCTTTAAAACTATGGACCCCGGTCCCTCTCTCCGACACAAAGTTTTCTCGGTGTCATCTAAAAGAAAGACCAAAGGGTGGGTTGGGTGGTCAGATTATACCCATCTAAAGGTGAAGGTTTTGAATCTATTTTAAACTCACCAAATATGACGTTTCCTAAGGAGAGGTAAACCGGACACACTGGGTTCGATCGGGTCGAGATCGAGGTAGTAGATTGTTTCGTCTACCGAAAGAAAGTCCGAGTCTTCTGTGGAGTGGACCCTTTATTTGAAAGAAGACGGGAAGATATAAGATGATGAAGGACCAGGGAGACGGTTGAAATTACAATAGAAACTTGATCTTTACGTGGTCGGAGACACGTGAAGTACCAAAGTAGTCGTCTCACGTCCGACCTAAAGTCACCAGTGACCGGTGGAGAATTTCCTCAGAAAGTCGTCTCGTGTTTGTCAAGTTGACTCCTCTCTTACCCCTCCGTGTTTCTCTTAATCAGACACCTTCTCCTTCTGAAACTACCAGGTTTTTAGTTCCCCTAACCAACTCCTAATACTCAAAGAAACTGTAACAGAGAAGTCGGATAAGAAAGAGAACTATCATCTCCGAAATACTCTCTCCCCGTCGACGTTTGAGACGATACTTACACCTCCTAGAATGTGGGACGACCCAGTTAAACGAAGGAATTTCTTTACGACGAAGACCCAGGGTCAGGTTACGAGGTCTACTGGACCAAAAAGAAGAGACCTGAGGTTTCAATACAGAACGACGTTCACGGTCCTCTGTCGACGAGAGAAATATGAGTCTCTCCCTCCTGAGTGGGACCCAGGAACAGAGAGTTCGGGAGTCGATTATTTCATCCGATTTTACGACAGATCCTGTGATGACGGGACTACTCGAGGAAACAAGAAGAGAGATCGAAAATTTAGAAGAGTCGGGAAGAAAAGGGAAATCGACGCGAAGCAACTATGAATAAGAGAAAGAGAGAGAATTTGTATAAAGAAGACAGGATGTTACACTAGATCAGGAGATGAGGTACCTTTTCCTTTTGAATAAATTTCGGTCTTAAACTCCCGAAGGGACCACCAGGTCGTCAATTCTACGGTACGAAGGTTACGTCCCACCACCTAAACTAGGGACCAACTCCTTCATTCTAGGGTGTACCGTACACCGTACCGGTTTATTTTTTATTTGGGTCTTAAAATATTGAGTTTCATTTTATTTTATCGGACTCGTACTAGAACTATAGCTTATAAACGATCCCGTTTGTTATTACAGATAGGTTTGAGACTAGAATCAATGTTACTAAGTCTTCAATAAAGATCCACCGAAAAGAACTTAATATATATGTACGGAATTTGGAGTCTCACGTTGTTACCCTTGAAAAGAATCAAAAAATATCAAGTTAAAATTAAAAACAGAGATTGGAGGGAGGTAAGGAGTACAGTAAAAGGAGTTCTTTAATATCTTCTTCTCCTCTCTTTGTCCTTGTTTAGTTATTTAGTTTATTTTTGAAGAGTTACCTCGGATTTTAGTTGGTCCAGTCTACAGAAAGTGGGTTGATGATGAAGACCACAACTACGGTTCAATATCCCTCAAACACGTCTCAACTCTGTTTCATCAGTCATCTTTAAAGACAGATTCTTTAACATAAAGTAAGTGTCTCCACAGACTCAACAAGGTACATCGGGTACAACAGTATATGACAAGTATCAGACTATCTGGTATCCGGTGTTTGTGTCTAGGTTTCCATCACTATAATTCGGACAAAAAGGTTCAAAGTGGTTCCCGGTTTATTTTTATGTCAAATTTAGTATTATTATTATTATTTTCTCACATCGTCTTGGTCTTGAGTCTCTACCTCAGGACCTCGAGGAGAAGGAACAGAAGGGAAAACTGGGGACGAAAAAGTGGGAAGTTAAGAGGTGTAGAACTTTTACCATCATCTTAAGGTTCTTCTGACGTATATACTGACTCATGAGAGACCCGGTGAGGACTAGACGTCGGTTATAGAGTAAAGAAACGTCTCAGAGGAGGGTTTCACGCTGACCACTCTCCAGGGGTAGCGACACTTCCCGCCCACCTTCACCTTGCCTTACCGCTCACCCCGTGACACACACTGCTGCCGACCTTGTACTTTCTGCACCTTCACCACACGGCCCTCGACCCGACACCTCGTCGGTTCCCCTGTGGGTCACCATTAAATATATTCGGGGACCGCCTATTTTTTGTTTTCTAGAAGTAGGTTCTTCAGTTGACGTTACCCTGCCTTTTACTCAACTAATTTACACTGGCCGACCTTCTGCAAATACTAACGAGGGTGTCGCTCCTACGTCCCCGTTATACACTCTCACTCATACCGTCCTGAGTTACTGATATACGGTTGACAGGTATGGGGCGTACTGGTGAGAAACAGGAAAAATAGAAATAAGAGGTGGTACTTAATTGCCAATTGACTAAGGAACAGGAAGTGAAGAGTGGGAAAAAGTTGACACCTGGGATCTCTGTTTTTAAAGGAGTAGATCTTGACAATGAGAAGAACCAACTTGTCATCCTGACCACTATTTCTTGGGCGGACGGTTACGTCTTTGAATTCTTTGCACCCAAGTTAGGGACCACCCCTTCTAGGGGACGTCCTCCCGTGTCGTTGGGTGAGGTCATAAGAACGGACCTCTTAGGTTACCTGTCTCCTCAGACCACCCGATGTCAGGTATCCCTGTGTGTCTCAGCCTGTACTGACTTCGCTGAATCGTCGTGTGAAACAACTGGATTACTAAAAGAGAATCAAAGTTAGAATCAAAAAGAAACAAAGTTAGATAGGTTCTTGGACTAAGAGAAGAAGTGTGTGTGTTTGTACGTGTCTACATTATTGGTGATTCGTAAACATAGATTTCGAGTCAATCTCAATACCTCTTCTTTACTCGAGGGGTTTATATCACATTCAAATAGTCAAGAGCTCCTCAGATAGTAGATCAATCCATCTGTCCTCTACGAGTCTCCTTTGGTTGTGTGTTGTTGACACATATATATACATACGTACTCACGTACGAGTCAACGAAGTCAACACAGACTGAGAAACACTGAGATACCTGACATCAGACGGTCAGAGGAGACAGGTACCCTACGAGGTCCGTTCTTATGACTTCACACAACGGCACGGGAGGAGGTCCCCTAGAAAAGGTAGATCCCTAACTTGGGTCCACCTAAGACTTGAGTGACTCGGTGGACCCTTAGGATATATATATATGTGTAAGTATATGTCGTTAATACACATATATATATATATATATATATATATATATATTATCTGATCAGGCAATCGGTTTAGCGTCAGATTAACTTTTCCTGTGTCTGTGTGTCTTTTAATAATTACGTATCTTTCGTTTATATACTTTCCTTATTTCCTTATGTTGTTGTTAATATATATATATATACGGATATATATATATACGGATATATATATATATATACGGATATATATATATCCGTCATCTTTAAACCCAGGACTCTTTAACATAAGGTAAGTATATCCATAGACTCAGTAAGGTACGTCGGGTACAACAGTATATGACAAGTATCGGACTGTCTGGTGTTCGGTGTTCAGGTTTACAACAGGGAGGTCCATGTTGTCTGAAGAGGGACCTCCGGACCGTTTGAATCTAGAAGAAATAGTGATATAGAGAGACCCGACTCTCCTGAACTACCATAACGAAGTTCGGATAATTTATCTTAGTAAAACTCCTGTCGTTACGATTGATAGAACTAGTAGTGACAAAACACACAAGTATTTTGTCATGAACCTTACATCATAGGTTTTCAAACAAAGGACTATCCGAGAAGGGAACAGAGGGATGTGTCAGTAGATATGAGGAACAGATTCAGAACCAAAGAAGTCTTGAATGGACCTCTGAGACACTTCGGGTAGAGGGTGAGGGTTGTGTACCTTAGAAGATCTGGGTCAAAATCCCGAGACTCTGAAACTCCGAGACTGAGAAGGGAATGAGTCGTGAGAGACATAAAGAAGACTCGATCCAAGAACCTGTACCCTTTTACAGTATCCTTCATCGTTTCTACCAACTCTCACCTAGTAACTATAACTCTCTCTCAGTCCAACAATCGGGTTTAATATAGATCTGTAGAGGTACGAAAGTCACGTCCCCTTTACCCAAGTTAGAGACCAGTTTCTTGGTGTTAGGGTGTCACCGATCTTACTTTTGGTGTAATGTCTTCCAATTAGTCCTACTTTTTACTGTCCCAATACAGGGTCTAATTCCCGGTTCTATTTCGGGGTCTTTTTGTTGATACACTTCATCTCTATCCGTTGGAAGGTCATTTTCTTAAGTCTTATTACTATCACTTCTATTACTATCATTTCTAGTATCCTAGAGTCTTTATCTTGCTTCCTTTACCTTCTTTATAAATGGTTTCTGAACATTCTTGATTTTTTGGCTGTCTCTACTTGGTGCGTAATCTTCCTTAGTCATCGTCTTATTGACTCCGTCTTCTCGCCTATTCCCTGGACCTCCTGACATACCACTTTTAGTGACAGTGTCTTGTCTTATATCTTTTTTCTTACTTTTGTTACTTCTGGTCTGATTCTCCGGAGACCCTGTTATCATTTGAGTGGTCGTGAACGTAATATCCCCAAGGTCTTCCTCTTCTCTCTCTCCTTCCTGGGTTCTTTTATAAACTTATTATCTACTTTTAAAGGGATTGTACCTTTTCTTATTAACTTGTTCAGGTCCTTCACGTCTCAGGGTCCGTCCTATTTAAGGTCTTCCTTGTGTTACTCTGTTTGTGTACCATTAGTTTGACTGTTTTCAATTTCTGTTTCTATTTTATAATTTTCGTTGTTCCCTTTTTACTGTTTATTGTATATTCCCTTGAGGGTACTCCGACATTCGACTAAAGAGTTGTCTTTGAGATGTTCGGTCTTCTCTTACCGCACTATATAAAATTCACTTCTTTCTTTTTGGACGTTGGTTCTTATGTAATGGGTCGTTTTGAGAGTAAGTCTAAACTACCTCTTTAGTTTTTGAAAGGTTTGTTCGTTTTCAATTCGCTTAAGTCGTGGTGGTTTGGTCGAAATGTGTTTACGATTTCTTTGAAGAGATCCGTCCTTTGTGTTCTCTTCCTTTTCCACATGTCTTTTATTTGGATTTTGTTACTTCTTTTACCATTATCCTAGTATATATAACTTTTAAATGAATTTACATTTACTTAATTTATGTGGTTGGTGTTCTGAATCTGACTGACCCACCTACTCTTGTACACGTACATACGTGAATGTGAATAGTGTTGTGAGATGAATTGAGGGGTTTCACATACATTAATAAAATATAACGATCCAATTAGTACAAAGGTAATACCGAACGTTAACATCAATAGAAAGTAAAAAAGAGAACCATAAATAACACTTTGATTGTGTAGAAAATGATGACACTAATACATTGATCACCGACGAATTATGGTAACTGGTGAAAAGACCAGTTGTCTTTTTATTTTCTTAAGGTATAGTGATATTGATGGAAAATTATCTTTTTGGGTATCAGTGAAAAGTTTTAGGTCTACGTATAATATTAATAGGACCTTTAAAAACTTTTTACGTTTACGACTCCCTAACGAAAAATAAAGGTTTCGAGGTCTACGTAAAGATTACTCGGTGGTACAAATTTTTGTTGACCTGTATACTACTGGAAAATGAAAGTAGATCAGACAAAGTTAAAAAGATAAAGTACAAGTCACGAAGTACAAAATCCAAGTAAATCGAATACAAAGGGTCAAAGAGACAGTAAATAAACTACAAGAAAGAGTTCGGAAATAGCTCGTATCATCTTTTCGAAAACATATGTATATATATATCAAACATATTATGTACATAAAATCTTTTGTATACTAAAAAACGATTCGATTTTGTGAATACTGTAAAACTGAAGTGAACAAACTGGATCATACTCATCTTACGATCTAAAGATTAAATATAAGTGAGTTTTGGAACTGAATCAAGCTTTATAAAACCGGAGATCCTAATGACGACCATTAGATCTTTCAAATGAATCACTAATTTTTTTTTTTTTTGACTTACTCCGAACTTTCAAGATTAGGTTAAGACTTTTATATTTCCTTATGATACAACAGTTTTGTTGTTGTTGTTGTTGTTTGTTTCTTTGTCCCTTTATGTCTAAAACAAGTTTAAAGTGTGTTTTTACGTATATATATACGATATGAAATAAACCGTCCTTCCATTAATGTTCTGTTTGATTTTAAAATATGTTACATAAATAACTATACTTATAATATTGTGACACGTAGAATTAAGGACAATCTCACATATGAAAACTTTATTAGTATAATTCGTGAATAAACATGGTGTAGGTTTCCATCCCTATAATTCGGACTGAAAGGTTCAAAGTGGTTCCCGGTTCATTTTTATGTCAAATTTAATATTATTATTATTTTCTCACATCGTCTTGGTCTCGAGTCTCTGCCTCAGGACCTCGAGGAGATGGAACAGAAGGGAAAACTAGGGATAAAAGAGTAGGAAGTTAAGAGGTGTAGGACTTTCACTATCTTCTTAAGGGTCTTCTGATGTATATACGGACTCATGAGAGACCCGGTGACGATTAGACGTCGGTTATAGAGAGAAAAAACGTCTCAGAGGAGGGTTTCACGCTGACCACCCTCCAGGGGTAGTGACACTTCCCGCCCACCTTCACCTTGCCTTACCGCTCACCCCGTGACACACACTGCTGCCGACCTTCTACTTACTACACCTTCACCACACGGCCCTCGACCCGACACCTCGTCGGTTCCCCTATGGGTCACCATTAAATATATTCGGGGACCGCCTACTTTTTGTTTTTTAGAAGTAGGCTTTTCAGTTGACGTTACCCTGCCTTCTACTCAACTAATTTACACTGGTCGACCTTCTGCAAATACTGACGAGGGTGTCCCTCCTACGTCCCCGTTATACACTCTCACTCATACCGTCCTGAGTTACTGATATGCGGTTGACGGGTATGGGACAAACTGGTGAGAAACAGGAGAAATAGAAATAAGAGGTGGTACTTGATTAACAATTAACTAAGGAACAGGAAGTGAAGAGTGTCAAAAAGTTGACGCCTTCGACCTCTGTTTATATAGGAGTAGATCTTGACAATGAGGAGGAACTCGTCACTGTGATCACTATTTCTTGGGCGGACGGTTACGTCTCTGAATTCTCTGCACCCAAGTTAGGGACCCACCCCTTCTAGGGGACGTCCTCCCGTGTCGTTGGGTGAGGTCATAAGAACGGACCTCTTAGGTTACCTGTCTCCTCAGACCACCCGATGTCAGGTATCCCTGTGTGTCTCAGCCTGTACTGACTTCGCTGAATCGATTCTATCATTTGAAAGATCTAATGGTCGTCATTAGGATCTCCGGTTTTATAAAGCTTGATTCAGTTCGTTGAATCGTCGTGCGAACCGACTGGATTACTAAAAGAGAATCAAAGTTAGAATAAAAAAGAAACAAAGTTAGATAGGTTCTTGGACTAAGAGAAGAAGTGTGTGTGTTTGTACGTGTCTACATTATTGGTGATTTGTAAACATAGATTTCGAGTCAATCTCAATACCTCTTCTTTACTCGAGGGTTTTACATTACATTCAAATAGTCAAGAGCTCCTCAGATAGTAGATCAATCCATCTGTCCTCTACGAGTCTCCTTTGGTTGTGTGTTGTTGACACATATGTATACATACGTACTCACGTACGAGTCAACGAAGTCAACACAGACTGAGAAACACTGAGATACCTGACATCAGACGGTCAGAGGAGACAGGTACCCTACGAGGTCTGTTCTTATAACCTCACCCAACGGTACGGGAGGAGGTCCCGTAGAAAAGCTGAGACCTTAACTTGGATCGGTCCAGAGGACTCAGAGGACGTAACGTCCACCTAAGACATGGGTGTCTCAGTGGACCCTTCGGTTATATATATCTGTGTGTGTGTGTGTGTATATGTTGTTAATATACGTATATTAACGACATAAACAAATAAGGTAAGTATATAAACGACACATACGTAATTACTAAAATCCACACAGATAGATGAAAAGGTAATCTGACACTAAACCGATTTCCTGATCAAATACAAAAGAAACAATAGGGTGTCAAACAATAGTCTGTTTGTCAGTGGTTTATAAACACGGACTACGACTCCAGAGTAAGAATAAAGACTCTTTCTAAGTCTCAATCCTCGGGGGAATACACCCTTCCGACACAAGAACGTCCCTCGTCTCTGAATTAGAAAGAAAAGGGTGTCAAGGTCTCTGGCACTCCGAGCAACCACCGGGACCCGTGACGTTCCCCGCGAACCTCCACTTCGTGGTTCTCGTTACCCCGTGACACACGTTTTGTCCGACCTTAGAGAGTCGACGCTTCCACCATACGGCCGTTGACCCCACACCCTTCCGGTGTGACTGGTTCTCTACGACATTGTTCCTATGGGTCCCGGTTCCTGAATAGACCGACTCGTTGCATAGTACGAGTCCTGCCCTTCCTATGGAAGTTATGACGGAAAGACCCGAACTCCCCTGATTATTGACGTGGGTACTACTCCTATGTACCCAGCTTACACTTCCATTACGGATATTCAGGTCCGTGATCCTAATAAGTACTTAAACTAATTTATCTCAAGATAAGTTAGTCACAAATATTTCTTGATGAGACCATCGACTCGACCATTTCTTAGACTGATGTTACGTCCTCTGACCAAACTAAGGACCCAGACCTTCTAGGGGACCTCTTCCCTATCCGATGGATGAAGTCATAAGAACCTGAAGGGTCCACACAGTCTACCATTTCTTAGACGGGCGTTACACCTTCTGGGCCCAAGTTAGGGACCCAACCCTTCTAGGAGACCTCCACCAGTTCCGTTGGGTGAGGTCATAAGAACGGACCTCTTAGGAGTACCTGTCTCCTCGTCTCAGTTTGTCCTGACTCACTGATTCGAGTCGTGGGTACGTAGTTTATTGGTACCGTTTCGATAAATTAACACGACGAGTAGTTAAGAGAACAAAAATAAAAATAAATAAAAAATTTTTAAGAGAGAAAAATTTTTTTAAAATAAATAAATAAAAAAATTAAATTTTAGAAATTAAGAATGTACGCAAGGGTTTGTACTTGGCGGGAGGGTGGAGGGAGGGGTACCTCGATTACTATGAATGGAAACATGTACTTTTACGAAATTCGTCATAATTGACGATCTAATTATATTTTATAATAATATAACTTAACATATATTATTCCTATTCTGTGTGTTAAGGTACATGAACAACTTGAGAAGTTAATTTTTTTTTTTTGATGATCTTTCAGCAAGTATTCATAATCTGAAAATATTTGATCTACCCTTTCATTTTACGGAATCAATTCCTTTGTCTGGACCCTATGTACCTAACCTTTAATCTCGTTCCCGATACTAGTGTCTTTTTGTCCGTCCATCTCTCGAAGTCTTCACAACTACCCTAAACTTACTCCTACATCTACTACAAAAAAAAAAAAAAAAGAAGAAAGGTACGGGATGAGGTAGAGGATTGGGACGTCTAGGGAAATTTAACTCCGACCATTTGCCTCTGTGGTCGACGAGACCCGCTGACCTCCACGACGTGTTCCCGTATACCCCGAGACAGACACTACTACCGACCCCCTGTTTCCTCCTCGTCCACCACACGGTCGTTGACCCGACACCTTTCGGTTAGAAACATGGACGGTTTCGTGCCTCTTTCAAACAGGGACCTCTACCCGCGTAGACCGATCTACTACAGGTAACGTTTCCCGTTCTCGTCAGGGACCTCGTCACAGTCGTATCCAGGACCCCCATAGTACTGACGTTGGTGTTCCTTCTACACCAGCATAAGACGAACCCATTCGGGACATCCAACCCATCAGGGGTACCCCTGACCATACCTCCCACCACTTCTTCGCCCACCACCCCACACTTGAGACTCCCATTCCCAGTAAGACGATCACGACGTGTCGACGGGTATTAACAGTGGATAAAACACAATGAAGTTCCTTAATGAACTCTTAGGATCAGTACCTATCTTACTATTATTATCAAATTTTTAGGACACGATATGTCAATAACTCACACTCTTGTTTTCTCCAAAACTTTTAATAACTTAACTGTGGAATAAAATTTAGACTACTCTCATTCTCAGTCTCCTTTATTCGTTGAAAGGTTTTAGTATTTTTAACAAAAGTTTACTACCTCGTCTTGACTTTACTAGTCAGAACCGAATCGAGTCCTAATCAACTGAATCTCCTGGGGTCCGGAGTTTGTCATTCAATTTTGACATCTTCTACCAGGGTGGGGGAAGATGGATAACAGTGATCGGTCTAAAATTTAATTAGACACCCTTACTCCGACCTCCTCCCCCGAGAAACACTTATAGGTACTCTCACAGAAAAGTCTCTTCGGTCCTAAGGTCGACATTCAACATCTGGAGGGTGATAACAACCCGAAGGGACCACCGAGTCGACCATTTCTTAGACGGACGTTACACTCTCTAGACCCAAACTAGGGGCCCTACGCTTCGAGGGGACCTCTTCCCTTTCCGATGGATGAGGTCATAAGACCGGACCTCTTAAGGTACCTGTCATATCTGGTACCCCAGAGTTTCTCAACCTGTGCTGACTCGCTGAAAGTGAAAGTGAAGTGTCCTCCCATTTCCTTCTTTAGAACAGGGGTATACTCAGTCCTTTAAGTTTTGTATCGGGAACTCACCGACTGAGTTCTCTCAGTGTCGAGACTTCGGGTCGAAACACCGTACGTCACACCCTACACCGTACGTCCCGACGGACCAATGGATGAGTCCCTTAACACATTCTCGACTCTCTACTAGTTTTTATACTTCTCGTCGATCACGGGTCTTTTCCTCCCGAAATAACTACCTTCTGATCACAAACTCAGTTCAGACGGTATGTCTCCGATCAATAAGAATCGATCAGTTTTCCTCTATGAACGAGGTAAAGAGAGCTTCTCAAAACACTAACACCTCCTACTCATCACGATTATATTCACTTATACCAAACACTGAGTGTGCCCTCGACCAACTTATTCAGATCCCGTGACTTAATCTGAGACTGCACCAAGTATAGTCACACTCTATCCATACATTATTCCTAGACCCTCCCAGAGGGAAAGGATAAGACCCTTGGTCAGAAGAAAGAACTGACATGTCCTTACCGCCTCTCCTCGATGGGACACAGGCTCCAGTCACCACCGGCCCTTCTCGATGGACCGCAGGCTCCAGTCCCCGCCGACGGTCCTCCTCTGTGGGACGTAGGCTCTCCTCTGTGGGGCGCAGGCTCCAGTCCCCGCCGCCGCCTCTCCTCAATCGGGTGTAGGCTCCAGTCACCACCGGCCCCCGTCTGAGGGGTCCAGGCTCCAGTCCCCGTCGGCTCTCTTCGATGGGGCGCAGGCTCCAGTCCCCGCCGACCCTCTTCGGTGGAGAGCGGGCTCCGGTCCCCGTCACTGGGACTCCTCGGTGGGACTCGGGCTCCGGTCCCCGCCGTCGACCCTCCTCGGTGGGTGCGGCCTCCGGACCCGGCGACCTCTCCCTTACCGTTTGGTGAAGTCATAAGAACGGAACTCTTGGGGCACTTGTCATACTTTTCCGTTTTACTATCCTATGACTTTCTCCTTGAGGGGTCCAGTCATCCACGGGTTGTGCGATGACCTCTAGTCACCTCTTTATTGAGGTCTTTCTTACTTCCCTACCTCGGTTTCGTTTTTGTTATGGGTCAACACCTACACTGACCACTATCTTCGTTCCAGGTTACGATATTTCTCGTCATAACGTATCCTTGGACCATACAGTCAAGGTACGTAGTTCCGTTTACCCTTCACCAGTGTGTTCTTTACCGCTCCCACTTGCAGCTGTAAGATCCTTAGTCACTTGATTTTACCTGACCTTACCCACTTAAATTGAGTCTACTGGTAATATAGAGGATGACGTCCGTCCTTAGGGAGTCTTCTTTACCTCATCGGTAGTACCAGTTATTTTCTCAGGTTTTACGTCATGAACCTACGTCAGAGTTTTTGCTGTTTAGAGACAAGCAGAGGTTCCGTTTGGTAAGTTATAGTGTCAATAGGTTCAGATACGGGGTTAGTCATTACGACTTCTTCGACTTCGACTTGCCAAAATACTTCTGGATGTTCTGGAAATCTCGATTGTGGGTTTTTTCTACAGGAAAAGTAATATCCCCTGACCTTACGTTTTCATCCTTCAGTTCTTTGTGGACCTCATTGTCCGTTTAAACCGGAACCTTACGCCTTACTTAGTCCCGTTTTGATTGTTCTCAAAACAATTCTTTTACGTGACCAGTATCGTTTGTGGGAGTAGGTTGGTGTGTCCTCTTCTGAGATGTGTACCTGTAGTGGTCTACCAGTTGTGACTTTAGTGTAACTAATATACGATACGTCGGTTTCTACCTCTTCGAGATATTTCAGTTGTTTTTGTTCTGGTCCTCGACTGTCACCGAGTCTAGTACTTGAGGAATAATGGTTTAAGTCTGACTTTGACTTCTTTCATCCCTTTTGGCGATCTGGTAAGTCCATACTAGATTTAGTTTAGGGAATACTAATATGTCACTTTCACTCTTTATCTAAATTACCGGATCTAGACTATCTATCTCACGGACTACTTGATACCTTACTCCAAACACTGTAACATGTCCTCTGTCCCTAGTTCTGGTTCTTTACGTTTTTTCGGTTTACCGACAGACCTCTCCGGAATGTTTATCGACACTTTTCTTCTCTCCACTTTTTGTGTCCTCTTTTCCTTTCTATATTCGTAGACTTACGTCTCAAGGTCTCTTATCGTTCTTCTCTATTCTTTCAGAAGAAGTCACTAGTTACGTTTCTTTATCTCCCTTTGTTGTCTTACCCTTTCTGATCTCTAGAGAAGTTCTTTTAATTTCTATGGTTCTCTTGTAAAGTACGTTTCTACCCGAGCTATTTCCTGTCTTTACCAGACCTGGATTGTCTTCGTCTTCTATAATTCTTCTCCACTGTTCTTATGTACCTTCTTGACATGTTTTTTCTAGAAGTGCTGGGTCAATTAGTACTATTACACTAGTGATTAGATCTCGGTCTGTAGAACCTTACACTTCAGTTCACCCGGAATCTTTCGTAGTGATTCTTGTTTCGATCACCTCCACTACCTTAAGGTCAAGTCGACAAAGTTTAGGACTTTCTACTACGACACTGTCACGACATGAGTTGTACGGTCGTTTAAACCTTTTGAGTAGTCACCGGTGTCCTGACCTTTTCCAGTCAAAAGTAAGGTCAAGGTTACTTCCCTTTACGTTTTCTTACGAGTTTGATGGTGTGTTAACGTGAGTAGAGTGTACGATCATTTCATTACGAGTTTTAAGAGGTTCGGTCCGAAGTCGTTATGCAATTGGCACTTGAGGGACTACAAGTTCGACCAAAATCTTTTCCGACTCCTTGGTCTCTAGTTTAACGGTTGTAGACGACCTAGTAACTTTTTCGTTCTCGCAAGGTCTTAGTGTAGATAAAGACGAAATAACTGATACGGTTTCGGAAACTGACACACCTAATGTTATTTGACACCTTTTAAGACTTTCTCTACCCTTATGGTCTGGTGGACTGGACCGAGAACTCTTTAGACATACGTCCAGCCCTTCGTTGTCAATCTTGACCTGTACCTTGTTGTCTGACCAAGGTTTAACCTTTTCCTCATCCAGTTCTGACATATAACAGTGGGACGAATAAATTGAATATACGTCTCATGTAGTACTCTTTGCGACCTGACCTTCTTTGTGTTCCACCTTAGTTCTAAAGGCCCTCTTTATAGTAACTGGAGTCTATACGTCTACTGTGGTGGGAATACCGTCTTTCACTTCTCCTCGATTTTTCGGAGAACTACTTTCACTATCCTCTCGCTTTTACAACCGAATTTCCAGTTGTAAGTCTTTTACTCTTAGTACCGTAGACCACGGTAGTGAAGTACTCTTTATTTACCCCTTTGTCACCTTTGTCACAGTCTGAAATAAAAAAACCCGAGGTTTTAGTGACATCTACCACTAACGTCGGTACTTTAATTTTCTGCAAATGAGGAACCTTCTTTTCAATACTGGTTGGATCTATCATATAAGTTCTCGTCTCTGTAATGAAACGGCTGATTCCAGGCAGATCAGTTCTGATACCAAAAAGGTTACCAGTACATACCTACACTCTCAACCTGACACTTCTTCCGACTCACGGTTTCTTAACTACGAAAACTTGACACCACAACCTCTTCTGAGAACTCTCAGGGAACCTGACGTTCCTCTAGGTTGGTCGGGTAAGACTTCCTCTAGTCGGGACCCTAAAGAAACGTTCCTTACTACGATTTCGACTCCGAGGACATGAAACCGGTGGAGTACGCTTCTCAACTGAGTAACCTTTTCTGAGACTACGACCCTCCTTAACCCCCGTCCTCCTCTTCACCTGCTGGCTCCTACTCTACAGACCTACCGTAGTGCCTCAGTTACCTGCACTCAGACTCTCTTGAGGCCCTCAACCACTACTTGTCCCTCCGGACCGCACGACGCTAAGTACCCCAACGTTTCTCAGCATGTGCTGACTCGCTGACTTGACTTGAACTCGAACTTACTTTATTAGGGAAGAACTGTACAGGGGTAGGAATGACATGTAAGAAGAAGAGAAATGTCTTCTCGGCGGACTGTAAACTACAAACCGGACTGAGGTCGTCACGGACTCACAGGAAACGAAAGAGTTTAACGAATCACGTTCGTGACCCGGACGTCCGAGTCGATGGTGAGGGAGTCGGGGAGTCGTTCTTAGACTTGTGAGAAACGAGACTCAGTTCGTGGGGGTAGTAGAGGGCCTCTATACTCAACAACTTAAAAGAGAACGGTTCCTTCTACTGGAGGGTCAGTGGACGAGGAGTGACAACTGGGAGACCGTAACTAAGACCGGGGAGGACGAAGAAAAGTTGGTCGGACCCTAGGGGTCCAGACAAGGAAACTGGTGATGTCCTGTAAAGATTCTGGTTTGGATGTACAGACATTTCTTGTGTTTTCCTTCCTCTGTTGTTTTCCTTGTAAACTTCCCCTTATACCCATTTATTACTCGACTTTGAACTCCCTTTCGAGAAACTTACAAAAAAGAGTTCGGAAGTTGTGAAAAAGAATTGGAAGTTGTTAATTGTAGAGTGATAAGAGGACGACAGACTATTTTCTTCTGTGTAAGAAAGTTCTCGTCTCGTCATAGGACATTAGGATGTGGAAAAGTACTGTGAACCTTTTCTTTATAGTGTGGAAGACTTACGGGTATTATTTTATGGAAACAACTGATAGGTATATGTTGAACGGTTGTACCACACGTAAATTGTAATTAGGGTGTTTACATAACATTAAAAGGGTTCCTTTTTACATACCCGGACACTGGTCTTCCCTTTCCTTCTCTACATCTTTCTTAAATCCCCTTAGGTAGCAACACGAAGTACGGTTAGCCTACTATAGTAAAATTAAAACAGTCGAGTCTAAAATCCCACACATTTAGTCCACGTTCTGTCCTACTATGATTCCTCTCTTAGTACCGAACCAAGATTTTTGACTGTTGTAGTCCGAAACTCTGACTCAACTCATGGACAATACACAGACGTAAATACCACCGAGTCTACCATTTCACAGACAGATGTTACGTCCTCTGGACCCAAGCTCGGGACCCAACCCTTCTAGGGGACCTCTTCCTTTACCGTTAGGTGAGGTCATGACAACGGACCTTTTAGGGTACCTGTCTCCCGGACCATGTGATGTCAGATACCCTGGCGTTTCTCAGCCAGTGCTGTCGCTAAAGTAAAGTGAAGAAAGTGAAGTTTCAGAGTTCTCAACGGAGAGACACACTATACGAGAAAGATGGGTTCCCCTTTCGTCCACACAGTCAAAATGTCCCCACCGGAAAGTCCATCCTAATCCATCTTCTCTTGGACGACCGTCTACGTCACTACACAATGTCGAGAGAGGAGACTTACCTCTTGAAACAGAGATAAAGGATAGTACCCTTTTTATCCCTTTTAATCGAAGTATTTTCTCTTATTCTACTGGATTGCCTGTGAAACCATAGATAGTACAGATGAGTTTCTCTAAAACGGAGACAAACTAGTCAATAGAGTCCAGAAGGACTAAAAGGGGTGTCTACTCATAGTACAAGGGATTTGGTACATTATAGTTAACTCAACCGGTTTTCAAGTAAACCTAAAAGGATATTGTAGAATACCTGTTTAGACTTACTTGAAAAACTAGTTGGGTCGTCTTAGATCTCTGGACGACTTGACGGAACTAACTCAGTAACTTTTCGAGAAAATAGGACTTATCTTGTTCCAACCTTAAAGTGTTTTCTTTGAAACTAAAGGAAATTTAAAATGTAATTTAAGACCTATATATAGAAAACTATAAAACACTGATGAAAGAAATCAAGAAGGACACTAATAGATGGAGAAATATACCATGTTCATGGATCGGAGGAATCAATGTAGTGAAGATGAGTATACTACCCAAAGCAATTTACAAATTCAATGCAATCCCTGTCAAGCTACCAGCCACATTTTTCACAGAACTGGAACAAATAATTTCAAGATTTGTATGGAAATACAACAAACCTCGAATAGCCAAAGCAATCTTGAGAAAGAAGAATGGAACTGGAGGAATCAACTTGCCTGACTTCAGGCTCTACTACAAAGCCACAGTCATCAAGACAGTATGGTACTGGCACAAAGACAGACATATAGATCAATGGAACAAAATAGAAAGCCCAGAGATAAATCCACACACATATGGACACCTTATCTTTGACAAAGGAGGCAAGAATATACAATGGAGTAAAGACAATCTCTTTAACAAGTGGTGCTGGGAAAACTGGTCAACCACTTGTAAAAGAATGAAACTAGATCACTTTCTA
>SJYO01007492.1:71539450-71560430 GCA_006410555.1 Capra ibex | reverse complement strand
CAGAAACTATAAAACTCCTAGAGGAGAACATAGGCAAAACACTCTCAGACATAAATCACAGCAGGATCCTCTATGATCCACCTCCCAGAATTCTGGAAATAAAAGCAAAATTAAACAAATGGGACCTAATTAAAATTAAAAGCTTCTGCACAACAAAGGAAACTATAAGCAAGGTGAAAAGACAGCCTTCTGAATGGGAGAAAATAATAGCAAATGAAGCAACTGACAAACAACTAATCTCAAAAATATATAAGCAACTTACGCAGCTCAATTCCAGAAAAATAAACTAAAGAAATCATTTTAAGATTGGTTATTCTGTGGGCTCTTGGTTAGTCTATTTTCGTTGTCGTCAACGTCCTTCGGTTCACTAGGTTTTTTCGTTATTCCGTTCTGTACTGTTTTCGGATTTTCCATTAGAATCTCCAGATTAATCTTACACAGTAATTTCTCCTTTAACTCTTCGACTTCCTGTTCCAACTGTGACCGGACGATCGTGTCACGTCCTCTTTTCACAGGGGACCGGGCTCTTACACCGACAATAGAACTAAAGATTTCACCTGTACACATTTTTGTCACATAGTCTCGGACTTCTTTAATCGTATCACTGTTGCTGACTCACGAGTGCTTGTAAGTACACAAAGAATAAGGACCTGTACGGCGTTCAGATAGGGTCCAAACAGAATGATCTTCCACGGGGATGGGACCGTTCCGTCACCTCATTTCACCTCGAGACCGTAAGTTACTTTTACAATGGGGAACTCATAAAATCCTCAACGGTCAACCGTATACGCAATAAGGGTTTCTTGGACAGGACATTGACCGTAGAGGACTGGGAACGGGGTAAGGTCTAAGATCGTTGAGGGTTTGACGAGTCGTGCGTGTACGAGTGATGTGTAAGGATGTCCTCAGGACCCGTCGACACCCGGAGGTCCGGACACCTCGACCTCGGTTTTTGGTTCGTGGATGTAGTAGAGGTCATCCCTCCCTCTGTGAAAAGAGGACCTGACCTTTAAATGGGACTCCGACGTCGACGTTTTACCGGGGTGAGTCAGGGGTAAACCTGAACAAAGGACCACCAGCGTCCGAGAGGTCGGTGGTCCCGACGGTCCACAGGAAAACAGATCCATCCCGGTAAGAGTGTCACCTTTACTAAATACGGTGGAAGTGTAGTTCCGTCAATTGTTGTCATACGGAAGAGGTACGACAAAGAGAAGGATTGACTGAACAATCTCTTCTGGGGTTCCAAGAGTCAAGTCAAGTCACCGAGTGTGAACACCCAAGTCAGGGTGGGTCGAGATTTCTTTAAGATATATTCTATCCACGTGTAATTTTAGGAACAGGGTCGTTTCAGGACCCTTACTCAGAAGGACCTTTTTATCAGATAGAGCAATAATACCAATACCCACGGACTCACTGAATCATAGGATAATCGACAAGTCTAGTAGAAAAGTATTACGTTTGGGGTTTATCTGTCTTATGAATGAAGGACGGTCCAAAAAGAGAATCTCTGGGATTTCGGGGAGAGACTCATGATGTCGTTTCTGAGTCTCTCCCATGGAGGAAATTCCCTAGAACCGTTGGGTCCCTAACTTGGATATAGAGAATACAGAGACCATAACCGTCCACTCAACAAATGGTGATCGTGGTGGACCTTTCGGGAGATTTTACGTATACGAGGAAGTAAAACACACATACACTCACACAGGAATCGTGTTACGAGAAAGACCGGTTTTGTCGAAAGAAAAAGAAAGAAGTACAAGAACTGAGACAATTATTTTATGATATCAGACCTCTTTTGAAAGTAGAAATCAAAAGAGAGGAAAAGAAAGTGAATTAAAAGACATAATCAACCCCTCTTTATCTAGAGTCAGAACTTCGAACTCGAGAGACCATGGGTGTCCTATATACTTCAGAATAGAGGAAGTATATACTAGTCATCCCGTCCACACTGGGGACTTCCTATTTCTATTTACGTATCCCAGAACCTAGGGTCAACGTTGGGTTACATCTAAGGAGTTGTCATTTCGATTATAAGACTCGGAAAAGACTTAAGACACAGACAATGACGTAGTAAAGTCTTAGACGTCTTCCATCTTACACTCATTATTCGTAAATGTCTCGATAAATATTGAAAAGTAGTAGGTCTAGGATGATTATGAAAATATAGTAGATCACAAAAATTTTAAGTTGTAGTCACAGAGGACTGTAGACTGGTGGTGTATCCGACACTAAGTCAGTAAGGTATCATCAAGAATAACGAATTTGTCCATTACGAGAAAGTAAACAGACGTATACATGTTGTTTCAGAAAAGAGTAAGACTAAGAGGTAAGATAATTAAGAAATTAAGGACAAGTTGACAGTAGTAAAGAGACTTCAGACAATAATCGAGGTTCATTTCCACTAGTAAAGAAGTTGACACAAGGGTTCCAAAGAATATGAAGGGAAAGAATCTCGACACAAATGTACGATAATGTTAATCAAGTCAAGTCAAGTCAGTGAGTCAACACAGACTGGGAGACGTTGGAGTACCTAACGTCGTGTTGTCCAAAAGGATAGGTAGTGGTTGAGGACCTCGAACGAGTTTAAGTACAGGTAGTTCAGTCACTACGGTAGGTTGGTAGAGTAGGAGAAGAGGAGGACGGAAGTTAGAAAGGGTCGTAGTCCCAGAAAACGTTACTCAGTCAAGAAGTCGTAGTCAGGAAGGTTACTTATAAGTCCTGACTAAAGGAAGCCCTACCTTGTCAAACTTGAAGAACGTCAGGTTCCCTGAGAGTTCTCAAAAGAGATCGTGGTGTCAAAATTTCGTACTTAAGAAACCCTGAGCCGGAAAGAATACCAGGCTGACTGTGTAGACATGTACTGATAACTTTTTGGGTATCGAAATTGATATGCTTGGAAACAACCGTTTCACTACAGAGACGAGAAGTTATACGACATATGCAAACCGTGTCGAAAAGAAGGTTCCTCGTTCATAGAAAATTAAAGTACCGAAATCAGTGGTGGACGTCACCAAAACCTCGGGTTCTTTTATTTAAGACAGTGATAAAGGTGACAAAGAGGTAGATAAACAGTACTTCACTACCCCAGTCTTCGATACTACAATCAAAAAAATTTCGACATAAAGTTCGGTCGAAAAAGTGAGAGGAACAAATGGGAGTAGTTCTCCGACAAATCAACAAAGAAAGGTGGTAATAATAATAACTTCATATCAACTAAATGTTACAACACAATCAAAAGTGACATATCGTTTCACTAAGTCAATATGTGTGTGATAAAAGTCTAGGAAAAGGGAATATCCAATAATGTTTACAACTTATGTCGAGGGACAGGATATTATTGACAAGGAAGAACTGGACGTATGTTCTAAGAGTCCTCTGGCCATTCCACCAGACCATGAACGTAAAGTCTTAAAAGGTCAAACAACACTAGGTGTGTTTCCAAAATCGTATCAGTTACTTCGTCTTCATTTACAAAAAGACCTTGAGGGACAGGTAGTATAGAATCTGAATTCTTGTTGGACTAAAGTAATACTGTTCTTGTATGAAGGTAAGTCAAAGGTTTCTACCCGTATTTGGTCTTGTTCGTGTCTTCTCGTCTAGGTACAAGATCTGGGAGATGAATCGTGACCTCTTCGACCAAACTCTCTTTATTTAGTTCGGTATAAACGTTTCTAACCGTGGAACTGAGACCTAACGGGAGGACTGAGACTTAATACCACTGAAGTTGAAACCTTAACAAGATACTAGAAACCGGAGATATAAAAGGTCAGTGACGGTAGACCTTCCTTTCTTAACTTTAACCGATTAATTGGGGGTGTTTGGTATGTACTCCTGGTTCATAACGAACTGGAAGATTACACCTCACCGGGAATAAGAACCACGAACGGAAAGGAACACACACAACAAAAGGAACAAACGTATTACTCCCCTGATTTCGTCTCGAGCTACCCCGACCCTAATGCCGTCTTGGTTTCGTGTCGTCGAACCCCAAAAACAAAACAAACAAACAAAAGAAAACAAAAACAGTAGAAAGACGGTTAAGGCCGGTGGAGGGAAGGAGACCCTGTACGACTTAAGTCGTTCAGGTCGAGATAGTCAGGACTGGAAACTCGGGTAACTAAAAATCAACAGACTATTTAGGAGATGATGTCTGTCCTGGACGGAGGAAGGGAGGAGTGTCGTGTGAACGTTGGTTTCGACGTATAAGGACAACACCCCGGAGGAAGGTCGGAATGTAAAGTCAAGTGACAGAAGTCGGTAGACCCTGTACCGAGACAAAAAGAAGAACTAGAAACCACTCATAAAGACGAGGAAACCCAGGTCCGAAGTCTCATGAGACCTTGAAACTAACCCCCTTCGGAAAGGAACGGGTAGACCATGTCTAGATCCATAGAAAGTTCCTTTCAGAGATGAGAGGAAAGAGATATAGACCATTAATAAGATTTAGGGGTTTCGGTGAATTAGATATGAGTCAAATATTAGGTGGAACTAATGGTCTTTTGAAAGATAAAGGGATATAAGTACGATAGTTAAGTCATTATTAAATATGATAACGAAAAAGTGTGTTTAAAAGGATTTACGTGATAAATAATTTTCTGTTTATTTACCTGGTACCCATTGTCGTTCTTTCCTTCATCTTGACGTCCTGTTTGTTGAAAGTAACTAGTATAACTAAGAAGAGTTTACATAAAGTACACAAAGGGATCTAAAAGGGTCAAAGAATAACGAGTCTAATTAAATCTCATTTAACTTTAAAACCTTAGTTTCTCTAGACCTAAAGTTAAAAACGAGAAACTAAAGAATCGACAGACTTAAAATTTCAATAGTATCGGGAGGTTATAGAGTAAGAGTATAGATACTTCGTTACAATACAAGGAGTCTCCAAACAATTCTCGGAAACGTGTTCTATTTTCTCGGACGATCCAGGGAAGGGATTAGTCAGTGTAGGTAAAATTGAAAGAACTACTAGGTCATATGGTGACTTTGGATAGCCAGAGAGTCAACCCGTAAACACACAAGATACGTGTCACGACCAGTGTAAAGATTTGTGGGTATGTGGGGAATACAATGGATCGTCTATTATGGGGTGGAGGAGAACACTTCAATGATAACTTAGAGTCCGAATAGAAGTCAACGTAGAGGAAGTACTTCAGAAAGACTGGACACTATGTGTACCACTAGTTGGGGTGATGTCTCAAGAGTTCAGTGGAAACCCGATACAGTGAAAGTGTGGATAGTCCGAGTAGTGTAAGTCAAAGGAAACGTATATATGTACCAAACACAAGAAATAATCTGAACATTCCACGATAAGTACTACATTGGAACTCAAAATCCGTTAACGTCTGTTTCAGAAAAACTCAGTACAACGTTTCGTTTATAAACCTTCTTTTATAAGGTCCTGTTCAGTTACTTTATGTACCTAAACGGATTTTTCGAGATCCGACCTTCAGGTTACTATAATTGAGGAAGTCTTTCTAGGATATTCTACCCCATCATAACCCCCTACTCAAAACGTCAAGTTTTATGACCCAAAGTCTCTGGTGACTATCAGTGTCCTGAGAGAGCTATCGTAAACGACAACAAATCATCGATTCAGCACAGACAGAGAAACGCTGTGGGACCTGACGTCGTACAGTCTGAAGGGACAGGAAGTGGTAGAGAGTTTCAAACGTAATCCGACCTCGGATTAGTCATCTACTTAGACTAATGTGTCTCTAGAACATCCTTCTTTGAGACTAGTAAGTTTCTACACGACTATGAATTCGGACCTTCAAACCTTTAATCGGATCTTGACGAAAGGTTTGAGAATTGGTCCAAGTCGTTTGGTGTCGGACCTTTGATTCTTACCTATAATGTAAAAATTTGACACCCTTTTCACTTTCCTTATTATAAAACACTGTGTACTCTTACTGTACTTTAGATTTAACTTAACAAGTATTTGTTTCAAATAACCTTGTGTCGGTCCGAATAAGTAAATGTACATAGATTTAACTTAACAAGTATTTGTTTCAAATAACCTTGTGTCGGTCCGAATAAGTAAATGTACATATACCAACGTAACTGTCTCGACTAACCAATATTGTCTCTGACATATCGGGTACTTCGGATTTTACAAACGATAAACCGGAAAGTGTGTTTTCAAACAACTGGTAACAGACTTACGTCACAGTCACTTGTGTTTTTTACGACGGTAAAAGAAGATACACTTTCCAACGACGATACTTGTCGTTGGACACTTACTACGACCCTAAGAACCGGATACCTCCTCTCTGTAAGTTGGACACCGGCCACTACTCCGACCCAACGTTCTCGAAAAACACATTAGTTCAAAATAATTTCATATTTTCTCTATCTCTTTCGAAGACTGTATCTGTAGTCTCCCCCGTCTTTCTTATAGGGGACTATCAAAACTCGTTCCTCAATATATTGATAATAGTTCGACGAATAATTTCTCTCTCTCTCTTTTTTTTCAGAGTTTCGACTCTCACTGTGGTCCGGGAAGAGGCTCTTGTACGTAAAACTCTATCGGAACTGTGTTCCACTCAGTAGGGTCCGGTATCTTGTTGACTGTAATTAGAACTTCTTTCCGTCTAAAGGTTCGTTTATGTATCAAAGTAATTGTATCGAGTTCTCTTGTGAAGGTACTCATTTTGTGTGACTACACAACTCGATAATGCACAAGACTCTGTCCGTTTAGCTGAACTTCTTTCCATTTATGCCATTTATGTAATTGTATCGAATTCTTTTTGTAAAGGTATTCTTTTTACGAAACCAATCGAGTTCTAAACTCTTTTCAATTCATGTCCACCTTGGTCCACAACAGTGCCGTTGTGTCTTAAAATTTTCTTGAGAGGAAAGTTAAAACATAGTTAAGTCAAGTCAGTGAGTCAACACAGGCTGAGAAACGCTGGGGTACTGACGTTGTGCGGTCCGGAGGGACAGGCAGTGGTTGAGGACCTCAAGTGAGTTTGAGTGCAGGTAGCTCAGTCACTACAGTAGGTCCGTAGAGTAGGAGACAGTAGGGGAAAAGGAGGACGGTTGTTGGTAGGGTCGTAGTCCCAGAAAAGGTTACTCAGTTGAGAAGCGTACTCCACCGGTTTCATGACCTCAAAGTCGAAATCGTAGTAAGGAAGGTTTCTTTAGGGTCCCGACTAGAGGAAGTCTTACCCGACCAACCTAGAGGAACGTCAGGTTCCCTGAGAGTTTTCAGAAGAGGTCATGGTGTCAAGTTTTCGTAGTTAAGAAGCCGAGAGTCGAAAGAAGTGTCAGGTTGAGAGTGTAGGTATGTACTGGTGACCATTTTGGTATCGGAACTGATCTACCTGGAATCAGCCGTTTCATTACAGAGACGAAAACTTATACGATAGATCAAACCAGTATTGAAAAGAAGGTTCCTCATTCGCAGAAAATTAAAGTACCGACGTCAGTGGTAGACGTCACTAAAAACCTCGGGGTCTTTATTTCAGACTGTGACAAACTTGACAAAGGGGTAGATAAAGGGTACTTCGCTACCCTGGTTTACGGTACTAGAAGCAAAAGACTTACATCTCGAAATTCGGTTGAAAAGGTGAGAGGAGAAAGTGAAAGTAGTTCTCCGAAAAATCAAGGAGAAGTAAAACAAAGGATTCCCACCATAGTAGACGTATAGACTCCAATAACCATAAAGAGGGTCGTTAGAACTAAAGTCGAACACGAAGAAGGTCGGGTCGCAAAGAATACTACATGAGACGCATATTCAATTTATTCGTCCCACTGTCATATATCGGAACTGTATGAGGAAAAGGATAAACTTTGGTCAGACAACAGGGTACAGGTCAAGATTGACAACGAAGGACTGGACGTATATCCAAAGAGTTCTCCGTCCAGTCCACCAGACCATAAGGGAAGAGAAAGTCTTAAAAGGTACCAGAGAACACTAGGTGTGTCAGTTTCCGAAACCGTATCAGTTATTCCGTCAAAAAAGACCTTGAGAGAACGAAAAGGGTACTAGGTCGTCTACAACCGTTAAACTAGAGACCAAGGAGACGGAAAAGATTTTGGTTGACCTTGTAGAGCTTCAAGTACCAAGTACATAACGACTTCGGACCGAACTTCTTAAAACTCGGAATGAAATGATCGTACACTCTACTCACGTCAACACGGTATCAAACTCGTAAGAAACCGTAACGGAAAGAAACCCTAACCTTACTTTTGACTGGAAAAGGTCAGGACACCGGTGACGACTTAAAAGGTTTAAACGACCGTATAACTCACGTCGTGAAACTGTCGTAGTAGGAAGTTCTAAACTTTATCGAGTTGACTTTAAGGTAGTGGAAGTAATTGAAACAAGTATCACTACGAAAGGTTCCGGGTGAACTGAAGTGTAAGGTCCTACAGACCGAGATCCACTCGCTAGTATGGTAACACTAATAGGCCCAGCACTTCTAGAAAAAACATGTCAAGAAGACACATAAGAACGGTGGAGAAGAATTATAGAAGACGAAGACAATCCAGGTCTGGTAAACATAGGAAATAGCTCGGGTAGAAACGTACTTTACAATTGAACCATAGAGATTAAAAGAACTTCTCTAGAGATCAGAAAGGGTAAGACAACAAAAGGAGATAAAGAAACGTGACTAGGGACTTCCTCCGAAAGAATAGAGAGGAACGATAAGAAACCTTGAGACGTAAGTCTACGAATATAGAAAGGAAAAGAGGAAACGAAAAACGGAGAGAAGAAAAGTGTCGATAAACATTCCGGTGTGGTCTGTCGGTAAAACGAAAAAACGTAAAGAAAAGGTACCCCTACCAGAACTAGGGACAGAGGACATGTTACAGTGCTTAGAGGTAGGTATCAAGTAGTCCGTGAGATAGATAGTCTAGATCCGGGAGTTTAGATAAAGAGTGAAGGTGACATATTAGTATTCCCTAAACTAAATCCCGTATGGACTTACCAGATCGCCAAAAGGGATGAAAGAAGTTAAATTCAGACTTATGCCGTTATTCCTCGAGTACTAGACTCGATGTCACTCGAAGGGCAGAACAAAAACGACTGACATATTTCGAAGAGGTAGAAAACGACGTTTCTTATATTAGTCAGACTAAAGTCACAACTGGTAGACCACTACAGATGTACATCTCAGAAGAAAACACAACAACCTTCTCACACAAACGATACTGGTCACACAAGAGAACCCTTTTGANCAATCCAGGTCTGGTAAACATAGGAAATAGCTCGGGTAGAAACGTACTTTACAAGGGAACCATAGAGATTAAAAGAACTTCTCTAGAGATCAGAAAGGGTAAGACAACAAAAGGAGATAAAGAAACGTGACTAGGGACTTCCTCCGAAAGAATAGAGAGGAACGATAAGAAACCTTGAGACGTAAGTCTACGAATATAGAAAGGAAAAGAGGAAACGAAAAACGGAGAGAAGAAAAGTGTCGATAAACATTCCGGAGGGGTCTGTCGGTAAAACGAAAAAACGTAAAGAAAAGGTACCCCTACCAGAACTAGGGACAGAGGACATGTTACAGTGCTTAGAGGTAGGTATCAAGTAGTCCGTGAGATAGATAGTCTAGATCCGGGAGTTTAGATAAAGAGTGAAGGTGACATATTAGTATTCCCTAAACTAAATCCCGTATGGACTTACCAGATCGCCAAAAGGGATGAAAGAAGTTAAATTCAGACTTATACCGTTATTCCTCGAGTACTAGACTCGATGTCACTCGAAGGGCAGAACAAAAACGACTGACATATTTCGAAGAGGTAGAAAACGACGTTTCTTATATTAGTCAGACTAAAGTCACAACTGGTAGACCACTACAGATGTACATCTCAGAAGAAAACACAACAACCTTCTCACACAAACGATACTGGTCACACAAGAGAACCCTTTTGAGATAATCGGAAAGGGGACGAAGAAAGACATAAGGGTCCGGTTTAAACAGACAATGAGGTCCACAAAGAACTGAAGGATGAAGACGTAAGGTCAGGGGATATTACTTTTCCTGTCAAAAAACCCACAATCAAGATTTTCCAAAACATCCAGAAGTATCTTGGTAAGTTGAAGTCGAAGAAGACGGAATGACCAACCCCGTATCCGAACCTAATGACACTATAACTCACCAAACGGAACCTTTGTTTGTCTCTAGTAAGACAGCAAAAACTCTAACGTAGGTTCATGACGTAAAACCTGAGAAAACAACTGGTACTACCGATGAGGTAAAGAAGATTCCCTAAGGACGGGCGTCATCATCTATATTACCAGTAGACTCAATTTAAGTGGGTAAGGTCAGGTAAAATCAAGTGACTAAGGATCTTACAGTTGCAAGTGAGAACGGTAGAGGACAAACTGGTGAAGGTTAAACGGAACTAACTACCTGGATTGTAAGGTCCAAAGATACGGAACGAAGATAATGATCAGTGGACGTGTCAACCCATAACAAAAACGAAACCGAGGTAGAGAAGTAAGAAAGCCCTCACTAAAGAGGTGACTAGAGGTCATCGTATAAACCGTGGATGACTGGACCCCTCGGGGAGAAAGTCATAGGATAGTAAAACGGAAAAGTATGACAAGTACCCCAAGAGTTCCGTTCTTATGACTTCACCAAACGGTAAGGGAAGAGGTCTCCTGGTGTAAGACAGTCTGGAGAGGTGGTACTGGCGGTCAGAACCCACCGGGGTATCTCGTACCGAATCAAAGTAACTCAAGCTGTCCGACACCAGGATCACACTAATCTAACTAATCAAAAGACTCATACTAAAGTCACACAGACGGGAGACTACGGGAGAACGTTGTGGATGGCAGATTAACCCAAAGAGAATGGAACCCACACCCCATAGAGAAGTGCCGACGAGGTCGTTTCACGTCGACGACGAGGAATGGAACCTACTCCCCATAGAGGAGTGGCGGGGAAGGACTGGAACTTGTACCTCATCGAGGAGAGCCCGGAGGACGCGGACACGTCGGTGACGAGGAACCCACACCCCAACGAGGAGAACCGACGGTGGGGACTGGTGTCCTCACCCCATCTCTTCCTTTTTTTTTTTTTAAACTGTGAACGGCAAACAAAGAAGGTGAACGCCCGGGGATCGGAAGGAAGGACAATGGGAGAGTATACGAAAACTTCTGTAGAAATAGGAGGGGTTGGCACGTAGACAACACCTTAGACCTCAGTGTTTTGTGTGGAGTCTCTTGTGAGTTCTATCACCTCATGCCAAATAATACGGGCGTCCAGGTTCCCCTTAGTCAAGGGTTGTTCCTGGGACTACAAAGACTCTGCGGGTCAAAACATCGGTGGAGAGGTTGGGGGGTGATACACTGACCAATATACTATCGTTGGACAAACAACATATACTGACTCAAAATGTTGTTTATCCACGATCCTCTTGTTTGATACCAATTCCCACCACCACCCCCCCCCGTTACTAATATGTAGTTCCCCCCATAGAGGTACCAATTAGATTGTCCCCTTCGGACTGGAGTTGATGTTAGAGGTAAACAGTAGACATCCCTCCCTTCAGAGGTCGTCTGGTCCAAAAGTGATCGTTGTCAAAAGAGTGATAACCTGTCCAAGTCAGGGTCAAGTGTGGGTCAGAAATTCTACCTACTGTCCGAAGTTCTACTCTCAGAGAGAACGAAGAGAGTGTGACCGGGGTTATGTAGAAGGGTCTTTGGAGGTTGTACAAAAGGACAACCTGAGTCTAGTGGTGTGAAGATCAAATCCACCAGTAGTGGCTAGTTAGATTATCTAATTTTATCTTTTAGTTTATATAGGTACGGCCCCCCCCCCCCCGGTTGTAGTCTACCTTTCCCTTGTACTATCCAAATCAATCGTTACCGTCTCACCCGGAAAAACCGAGAATCAGTCGTAGGTACACAATAAAATCCGACCAGTAAGATCCTCCTCTTCCTCCTCTTCCTCGTCTTCCTCTTCCAGAGTTGTTCCAGATTGGAACCTCCGACACATTAATGGAGAGACAGGGTGTTTCAAGTTGTTTTGAAAGATCTCTCAACACAAAAACTTGTTTCAGAACCGTTATCTGATGAACTAGAGTAAGTGAAGAGAGAGAGAAAGAGAGAAAAAATAAACGAGTCGGAAAACGTGGCCTGGACCTTAAAATCCATTCTAAAAAACCCCAGGATTCTCCCACCTGAAAGTCGAGACCTCTCTCCTTTAAAACTAAAGGGTCCCGGTCCCTCTCTCCAACACCAAGTTTCCTCGGGGTCATCTAAAAGAAAGACCAAAGTGTTGGGTGGTCAGAATATACCCATCTAAAGGTGAAGGTTTGAATCTCTTTCAAACTCACCAAATATGACGTTTCTCTAAGGAGACGTAAACCGGACACACTGGGTTCTGTGATCGGGTCGAGATCGAGGTAGTAGATTGTTTCGTCTACCGAAAGAAAGTCCGAGTCTTGTGTGGAGTGGAGGACCCTTTATTTGAAAGAAGACGGGAAGATATAAGATGATGAAGGACCAGGGAGACGGTTGAAATTACAATAGTAACTTGATCTTTACGTGGTTGGAGATACGTGGAGTACCGAAGTAGTCGTCTCACGTCCGACCTATAGTCACCAGTGACCGGTCGAGAAGTTCCCCAGAAAGTCGTCTCGTGTTTGCCAAGTTGACTCCTCTCTTACCCTTCCGTGTTTCTCTTAATCAGACACCTTCTCCTTCGGAGACTACCAGGTTTTTAGTTCCCCTGACCAACTCCTAATACTCAAAGAAACTGTAACAGAGAAGTCGGATAAGAAAGAGAACTATCATCTCCGAAATACTCTCTCCCCGTCGACGTTTGAGACGATACTTACACCTCCTGGAATGTGGGACGACCCAGTTAAACGAAGGAATTTCTTTACGACGAAGACCCAGGGTCAGGTTACGAGGTCTACTGGACCAAAAAGAAGAGACCGGAGGTCCCAATACGGAACGACGTTCACGGTGCTCTGTCGACGAGAGAAATATGGGTCCCTCCCTCCTGGGTGGGGTCCAGGAACAGAGAGTTCGGGAGTGATTATTTCGTCCGATTTTGTGACAGATCCTGTGTTGACGGGACTACTCGAGGAAACAAGAAGAGAGATCGAAAATTTAGAAGAGTTGGAAAGGGAAGGGAAATCGACGTAAAGAAACTATGAATAAGAGAAAGAGAGAGATTTTGTATAAAGAAGAGAGGATGTTACACTAGATTAGGAGATGAGGTACCTTTTCCTTTTGAATAAATTTTGGTCTTAAACTCCCGAAGGGACCACCAGGTCGTCAATTCTACGGTACGAAGGTTACGTGCCACCACCTAAACTAGGGACCAACTCCTTCATTCTAGGGTGTACCGTACACCGTACCAGTTTATTTTTCATTTGACTTTTAAAATATTGAGTTTTATTTTATTTTCAGACACGTACTATGACTATGACTCATAAACGATCTCGTTTGTTATTACGAATAGGTTTGAGATTAGAATCAATGTTACTAGGTCTTCAATAAAGAACTACCGAATAGAACTTAACATATATGTACGGAATTTGAAGTCTCACGTTGTTACCCTTGAAAAGAATCAAAAAATATGAAGTTAAAATTAAAAAAAGAGATTGGAGGGCAGGAGTACAGTAAAGGGACTTCTTTCATATCTTCTACTCCTCTCTTTGTTCTTGTTTACTTATTTGGTTTATATTTGAAGAGTTACGTCAAATTTTAGTTGGTCCAGTCTGTAGAAAGTGGGTTGATGAATAAGACATTTAATTACGGTTCAATATCCCTCAAACACGTCTCAACTCTGTTACATCCGTCATCTATAAACCCAGGACTTTTTAACATAAAGTAAGTGTCTCCACAGACTCAGCAAGGTACGTCGGGTACAACAGGATATGACAAGTATCAGACTTTCTGGTGACCGGTGTATATGTCATCAACAGGGAGGTCCATGTTGTCTCGAGAGGGACCTCCGAACCGTTTGAATCTAGAAGAAATAGTGATAAGAGAGACCCCGACTCTCCTGAACTACCCTAACGAAGTTCGGATAATTTATCTTAGAAGAACTCCTGTCGTCACGATCGATAAAACTTGTAGTGACGAGACACGCAAGTATTTTGTCATGAACCTTACATCAGAGGCTTTAAACAAAGGACTATTCGAGAAGGTAAAAGAGGGATGTGTCAGAAGTAGTCAAGTCAAGTCAAGTCAGTGAGTCAGCACAGGCTGAGAAACACTGGGGTACTTAACGTCGTGTGGTCCGGAGGGACAGGTAGTGGTTGTGGGCCTCAAGTGAGTCTGAGTGCAGGTAGCTCAGTCACTACGGTAGGTCGGTGGAGTAGGAGACAGCAGGGGAAGAGGAGGACGGGGGTTAGGGAGGGTCGTAGTCTCAGAAAAGGTTCCTCAGTTGAGAAGAGTACTCCACCGGTTTCATGACCTCAAAGTCGAAATCGTAGTAAGGAAGGTTTCTTATGAGTCCCGACTAGAGGAAGTCTTACCTGATCAGCCTAGAGGAATGTCAGGTTCCCTGAGAGTTCTCAGAAGAGGTCGTGGTGTCAAGTTTTCGTAGTTAAGAAGCCGCGAGTCAGAAGAAGTGTCAGGTTGAGAGTGTAGGCATATACTGGTGACCTTTTTGGTATCGGAACTGATCTGTCTGGAATCAACCGTTTCATTACAGAGACGAGAACTTATATGATAGATCCAACCAGTATTGAATAGAAGGTTCCTCATTCGCAGAAAATTCAAGTACCGATGTTAGTGGTAGACGTCACTAAAACCTCGGGGGGAGTTTACTTCAGACTGTGACAAAGGTGACAAAGGGGTAGATAAAGGGGTTGATAAAGGGTACTTCACTACTCTGGTCTACGGTACTAGAAGCAAAAGACTTACAACTCGAAATTCGGTTGAAAAAGTGAGAGGTGAAAGTGAAAGTAGTTCTCCGAAAACTCAAGGAGAAGTGAAAGACGGTATTCCTACCACAGTAGACGTATAGACTCCAATAACCATAAAGAGGGTCGTTAGAACTAAGGTCGAACGCAGAGAAGGTCAGGTCGAAAAGAGTACTACATGAAATATATATTCAATTTATTCGTCCCACTGTCATATGTCAGAACTACATGAGGAAAAGGATAAACCTTGGTCAGACAACAAGGTACAGGTCAAGATTGACCACGATTGACTGGACGTATGTCTACAGAGTTCTCCGTCCAGTCCATCAGTCCATAAACGGCCCCAGGTCGGGGCCACCTAGGTCCCACTAAGCTTCCACCCCCCTACCGCAGTCGCAGAAACCTTTTTATGTATAAATTAATGTCTAATCTCTCTCTAATCTTTGCCTATCACATCATCCTCTATCACATCACCTCTTTTCCTCCGACTTAGGCCTACCCTTAAGTCGGTCTCTTTGCCCTCATTCTTTCTTTGCCTATCATATCATCCTTCTAATCACCTCTTTTTCTCCGACTTATCGAACCTAATGCACCTTATCGTAGGTACGAGGTCTACCCTTAAGTCGGTCTTTTTTCCCCTGTTCTTTCTTCGCTGTACCCCCTTAATCAGAAAGACCTTTGACTTAGTTAAAGAAATAAAACCCCAAACGAATATATATGTGCCCCCAGTCGTCAGAGATGCAAATAGTTTTAGTCCACGAAGCGTATTTTTCCAGAATCCCTAAAATACTAGGAAAGAAAGACTATTGACCTTTTGAATAAAGAAGGTTTCCACAAAAAAGAATTTGGTCCGTGGTGGGAGGTTTATTTCAATGTAAGGATATCCCACTCCTACATTACTCAATGTTAGTTCTTTCCTTAAATAAATTGGGTTCCAATTGTACTAATTAGAATTTCCAATTACGAATAAAGAGGATATACGAATTTCCAATTATGAATGAAGAAGGATATACGATCAATATAAGTAATATTCCCATCCCTTGTACCTCTAAATCGTCGTTTGTAGTCGGGTTGTTTACTTTTAGGAAAGTGGTTACGAGGGGAATTCTAGATATATCAGAATTCTATCACTATTTCAATGTAAAAAGGTATCGTTCCTGTGTCACTAAATATTGTTTCATGTCACTAGATAATGTTTTCTCTTTTAGGTAATTGAGTTTTTCAAATCATAACGATTGTAGTTTTTGATGATATAAAGGAAATGATATAAGGTTTATGTAACTAATTATATAAGGGTCCACGGATCCCTATACCTCCGGACCGCCGTTAGTAACTGAGTTGTTCTTCTTTTTCGGGTTACGATTAATTCTGAGAGTTTTATGAGGTTTTGAGAGACACGACAAATGCCAACTCTCCATCATTTGTTAGTACACACATCACCGTCCTCATACCTATTAGGACAGTGTGTTCGATCAGACAGTCGTCTCTCCACACTAGACTCTGTAGGAACAGGGTGGGTCTCGTCCCTTAATCGTCGTTAATAACTGTGTTTTTTACTTTTTGGGAAGTGGTTATATTAAGGATTGGTTCGGTGAGATGATTATTAAAGATTGAGGGGGTTTCTTAAACGGAAATCATTCAGATTTTGTAGAGTACGGAGAGTCTAACCCTCCGACATTTGTTAGTGTACACCGGTCTGCTTGGATATGTCCGTCCGATCTATTGGAAGTCTCCCCAGGCATTAGACTTTGTGAGAACAGTGCGGGTTCTTAAAAATAACGGAACCTCGACGTGCAAATGAGGAAGAGGTTCTTTTTGCCAATACCTCCTCTCGTATTTTGTCTGAGACCAAAACCCCAATCTACGACCCCTTATCCCTCAAAGGACTCCGAACTAGTGCGGAAACGCATACGGTTCGGAGGAAGGAGTACTGGAAACGGTACCCACCTCAAGGAGTGCGACCGGGGACCGTCCATAAGGGTAGAGAGAGTCTTAAAAGGTGTCAAATAACACTAGGTGTGTCATTTTCCTAAACCATATCAGTTATTTCGTCTTTATGTACAAAAAGACCTTGAGAGAACGAAGAAGGTACTAGGTCGTCTACAACCGTTAAACTAGAGACCAAGGAGACGGAAAAGATTTTGGTCGAACTTGTAGTCCTTCAAGTGCTAAGTGCATAACGACTTCGAACCGAACCTCTTAAAACTCGTAATGAAATGATCGTACACTCTACTCACGTTAACACGTCATCAAACTCGTAAGAAACCATAACGGAAAGAAACCCTAACCTTACTTTTGACTGGAAAAGGTCATGACACCGCTGCCGACTCAAAAGGTTTAAACCACCGTACCACTCACGTCGTGAAACTGTCGTAGTAGAAAGTCCTAAACGAGTTGACCTTAGGGTAGTGGAGGTGATCGAAACAAGTATCACTACGAAAGGTTCCGGGTGAACTGAAGTGTAAGGTCCTACAGACCGAGATCTACTCACTGGTATCGTAGCACTAATAGAACCAGTACTTCTAGTAAAAACATGTCAAAAGACACATAAGAACGGTCGAGAAGAATTATAGAAGACGAAGACAATCCAGGTCTGGTAAAGACAGGAAATAACTCGGGTAGAAACGTACTTTATAAGGGAACCATAGAGATTAAAAGAACTTCTCTAGCGATCAGAAAGGGTAAGACGACAAAAGGAGATAAAGAAACGTAACTAGTGACTTCTTCCGAAAGAGTAGAGAAGAACGATAAGAAACCTTGAGACGTAAGTCTACGAATATAAAAAGGAAAAGAGGAAACAAAAAGTGGAGAAAAGAAAAGGGTCGATAAACATTCCGGAGGGGTCTGTCGGTAAAACGAAAAAAACGTAAAGAAAAGGTACCAGATTCAGAACCAAAGGAGTCTTGAATGGACCTCTGAGACACTTCGGGTAGAGGGTGAGGGTTGTGTATCTTAGAAGATCTGGGTCAAAATCCCGAGACTCTGAAACTCCGAGACTGAAAGAGAATGGGTCGTGAGAGACATAAAGAAGACTCGATCCAAGAACCTGTACCCTTTTACAATAACCTTCATAGTTCTTACCAACCCTCACCTAGTAACTATGACTCTCTCTCTCAGTCCAACAAATCGGGTTTAATATAGATCTGTAGAGGTACGAAAGTCACGTCCCCTTTATCCAAGTTAGAGACCAGTTTTGGGGTGTTAGAGTGTCACCGATCTTACTTTTGGTGTAATGTCTTTCAATTAGTCCTACTTTTTACTGTCCCAATACAAGGTCTAATTCCCTCTTCTATTTCGGGGTCTTTTTGTTGATACACTTCATGTCTATCCATTGGAAGGTCATTTTCTTAAGTCTTATTACTATCACTTCTATTACTATCATTTCTAGTATCCTAGAGTCTGTATCTTACCTCTTCTACCTTCTCTACAAATGGTTTCCGGACATTCTTGATTTTTTGGTTACCTCTACTTGGTGTGTGATCTTCCTTAGTCATCGTCTTATTGACTCCGTCTTCTTGTCTATTCCCAGGGCCTCCTGACGTACCACTTTTAGTGACGGTGTCTTGTCTTATATCTTTTTTCTTAATTTTGTTACTTCTGGTCTGATTCTCCGGAGACCCTGTTGTAATTTGTGTGGTCGTAAACGTAATATCCCCAGGGTCTTCCTCTTCTCTCTCTCTTTCCTGGGTTCTTTTATAAACTTATTACCTACTTTTAAAGGGATTCTACCTTTTCTTTATAAATTTGTTCAGGTCCTTCACGTCTCAGGGTCCGTCCTATTTAAGTTCCTCCTTGTGTTACTCTGTGTGTGTATCATTAGTTTGACTGTTTTCAATTTCTGTTTCTATTTTATAATTTTCGTTGTTCCCTTTTTACTGTTTATTGTATATTCCCTTGAGGGTACTCCGACATTCGACTAAAGAGTTGTCTTTGAGATGTTCGGTCTTCTCTTACCGCACTATATAAAATTCACTTCTTTCTTTTTGGACGTTGGTTCTTATGTAATGGGTCGTTCTGAGAGTAAGTCTAAACTACCTCTTCAGTTTTCTAAAGGTTTGTTCGTTTTCAAATTCTCTCGAGTCGTGGTGGTTTGGTCGAAATGTGTTTACGATTTCTTTGAAGAGATCCGTCCTTTGTGTTCTCTTCCTTTTTGTATGTGTTGTATTTGGATTTTGTTACTTCTTTTACCGTTATCCTAGTATGTATAACTTTTAATTGAATTTACATTTACTTAATTTATGTGGTTGATGTTCTGAATCTGACTAACCCACCTACTCTTGTACACATACATACGTGAATGTGAATGGTGTCGTGAGATGAATTGAGGGGTTTCACATACATTAATAAAATATAACGATCCAATTAGTACAAAGGTAATACCGAACGTTGACATCAATAGAAAATAAAAAACAGACAGACAACTAACACTTTAATTATTTGTAGAAAATGATAACACTAGTATATTGATCATAGGTGAATTATGGTAACTGGTAAAAAGGTCAGTTGTCTTTTTATTTTCTTAAGACATAGTGATTTTGATGGTAAATTATCTTTTTGGACATCAGTGAAAAGTTTTAGGTCTACGTATAATCTTAATAGATCCTTCTAAAACTTTTTAAGTTTACGACTCCCTGACGAAAAATAAAGGTTTCGAGGTCTACATAAAGATTACTCGGTGGTACAAATTTTTGTTGACCTATATACTACTGGAAAATGAAAATAGATCAGACAAAGTTGAAAAGATAAAGTACAAGTCACGAAGTACAAAATCAAAGTAAATCACATACAAAAGGTCGAAGAGTCAGAAAAAAAAAAAAAGACTACAAGAGAGAGTTCGGAAATAACTCGTATCATCTTTTCGAAGCCATATGTATATATATATCAAACATATTATGTACATAAAATCTTTTGTATGCTAAAAAACCAATCGATTTTGTGAATACTGTAAAACTAAAGTGAACAAACTGGATCATACTTATCTTACGATTTAAAGATTAACTATAAGTGAGTTTTGGAAGTTAATCAAGGTGTATAAGACCGTAGATCCCAATGACGACCATTAAATCTTTCAAATAATAGAATCTAAAAATTTTTTGACTTACTCCGAACTTTCAAGGTTAGGTTAAGACTCTTATATTTCCTTATGATACAACAATTCTTTTTGGTTTGTTTGTCGTTCGATTGAACACTATGTCATGTTACCGTTGCGTGAGATCATGAGAACGGACCTTTTAGGGTACCTGCTTCCACGGACCATCCGACGTCAGGTACACCAGCGTGTCTCAGTCTGTGCTGACTTCGCTGAATCGTCGTAATAATTGACTTTATGTCTAAAACAAGTTTAAAGTGTGTTTTTAGGTACATATATACGATATGAAACCGACCTTCCATTAATGTTCTGTTTGAAATTAAAATACGTTGTATAATAACTATACTAGTAATATCGTAACACGTAGAATTAAGGACATCCTTTATATGAAAACTTTATTAGTATACTTCGTGAATAAACATGGTTTAGGTTTCCATCCCTATAATTCGGACTAAAAGGTTCAAAGTGGTTCCCGGTTCATCTTTATGTCGAATTTAATATTATTATTATTTTCTCACATCGTCTTGGTCTTGAGTCTCTACCTCAGGACCTCGAGGAGAAGGAACAGAAGGGGAAACTGGGGGTGAAAGAGTGGGAAGTCAAGAGGCGTCAAGAAGACTTTCACCATCTTCTTGAGGTTCTTCTGACGTATGTACGGACTCACGAGAGACCCGGTGAGGACTAGACGTCGGTTATAGAGTAAAGAAACGTCTCAGAAGTGGGTTTCACGCTGACCACCCTCCAGGGGTAGCGACACTCCCCGCCCACCTTCACCTTGCCTTACCGCTCACCCCGTGACACACACTGCTGCCGACCTTGTACTTTCTGCGCCTTCACGACACGGCCCTCGACCCGACACCTCGTCGGTTCCCCTGTGGGTCACCATTAAATATATTCGGGGACCGCCTACTTTTTGTTTTTTAGAAGTAGGTTCTTCAGTTGACGTTACCCTGCCTTCTACTCAACTAATTTACACTGGTCGACCTTCTGCAAATACTAACGAGGGTGTCGCTCCTACGTCCCCGTTATACACTCTCACTCATACCGTCCCGA
>SJYO01007492.1:71515121-71538833 GCA_006410555.1 Capra ibex | reverse complement strand
AACTTATTACCTACTTTTAAAGGGATTCTACCTTTTCTTTATAAATTTGTTCAGGTCCTTCACGTCTCAGGGTCCGTCCTATTTAAGTTCCTCCTTGTGTTACTCTGTGTGTGTATCATTAGTTTGACTGTTTTCAATTTCTGTTTCTATTTTATAATTTTCGTTGTTCCCTTTTTATATTCCCTTGAGGGTACTCCGACATTCGACTAAAGAGTTGTCTTTGAGATGTTCGGTCTTCTCTTACCGCACTATATAAAATTCACTTCTTTCTTTTTGGACGTTGGTTCTTATGTAATGGGTCGTTCTGAGAGTAAGTCTAAACTACCTCTTCAGTTTTCGAAAGGTTTGTTCGTTTTCAAATTCTCTCGAGTCGTGGTGGTTTGGTCGAAATGTGTTTACGATTTCTTTGAAGAGATCCGTCCTTTGTGTTCTCTTCCTTTTTTGTATGTGTTGTATTTGGATTTTGTTACTTCTTTTACCGTTATCCTAGTATGTATAACTTTTAATTGAATTTACATTTACTTAATTTATGTGGTTGGTATTCTGAATCTGACTAACCCACCTACTCTTGTACACGTACATACGTGAATGTGAATAGTGTCGTAAGATGAATTGAGGGGTTTCACATACATTAACAAAATATAACGATCCAATTAGTACAAAGGTAATGCCGAACGTTAACGTCAATAGAAAATAAAAACAGACCGATAACTAATACTTTGATTATTTATTTGTAGAAAATGATAAACCTAGTATATTGATCATCGGCGAATTATGGTAACTAGTGAAATCGTCGTAATAATTGACTTTATGTCTAACACAAGTTAAAGTGTGTTTTTACGTACATATATACGATATGAAACAAACCAACCTTCCATTAATGTTTTTGATTTTAAAATACGTTATATAAATAACTATACTAGTAATATCGTAACACGTAGAATTAAAGACAATCTTTTATATGAAAACTTCATTAGTATACTTCGTGAATAAACATGGTTTAGGTTTCCATCCCTATAATTCGGACAAAAAGGTTCAAAGTGGTTCCCGGTTCATCTTTATGTCAAATTTATTATTATTATTATTACTATTATTATTATTACTTCCTCACATCGTCTTGGTCTTGAGTCTCTACCTCAGGACCTCGAGGAGAAGGAACAGAAGGGGAAACTGGGGGTGAAAGAGTGGGAAGTCAAGAGGCGTAGGACTTTCACCATCTTCTTGAGGTTCTTCTGACGTATGTACGGACTCACGAGAGACCCGGTGAGGACTAGACGTCGGTTATAGAGTAAAGAAACGTCTCAGAAGTGGGTTTCACGCTGACCACCCTCCAGGGGTAGCGACACTTCCCGCCCACCTTCACCTTGCCTTACCGCTCACCCCGTGACACACACTGCTGCCGACCTTGTACTTTCTGCGCCTTCACGACACGGTCCTCGACCCGACACCTCGTCGGTTCCCCTGTGGGTCACCATTAAATATATTCGGGGACCGCCTACTTTTTGTTTTTTAGAAGTAGGTTCTTCAGTTGACGTTACCCTGCCTTCTACTCAACTAATTTACACTGGTCGACCTTCTGCAAATACTAACGAGGGTGTCGCTCCTACGTCCCCGTTATACACTCTCACTCATACCGTCCCGAATTTCTGATATTCGGTTGACGGGTATAGGGAGTACTGGTGAGAAATAGGAGAAATAGAAATAAGAGGTGGTACTTAAATACCAATTGACTAAGGAACAGGAAGTGAAGAGTGGGAAAGAGTTGACACCTGGGACCTCTGTTTATATAGGAGTAGATCTTGACAATGAGGAACCAACTTGTCACCGTGATCACTATTTCTTGGGCGGACGGTTACGTCTCTGAATTCTCTGCACCCAAGTCAAAGAACCAACCCTTCTAGGGGACGTCCTCCCGTGTCGTTGGGTGAGGTCATAAGGACAGACCTCTTAGGTTACCTGTCTCCTCAGACCGCCCGATGTCAGGTATCCCAGTGTACCTCAGTCTGTACTTTCTTCGTTGACTCGTGTGTGTGAACCAACTTAATTACTAAAAGAGAATGTAAGTTAGAATCAAAAAGAAACAAAGTTAGATAAGTTCTTGGACTAAGAGAGAAGTACGTGTGTTTGTACGTGTCCAGATTATTGACGATTTGTAAACATAGATTTCGAGTCTACCTCAATACCCCTTCTTTACTCGAGGGTTTTACGTTACATTAAAATAGTCGAGAGTTCCTCAGATAGTAGATCAATCCATCTGTCCTCTATGAGTGTCCTTTGGTTGTGTGTTGTTGACACACATATATATACATACGTACTCACGTACGAGTCAATGAAGTCAACACAGACTGAGAAACACTGGAATACCTGACATCAGACGGTTAGAGGAGACAGGTTCCCTACGAGGTACGTTCTTATGACCTTATCCAACGGCACGGGAGGATGTCCCCTAGAAAAGGTGGGTCTCTAACTTGGGTCCACCTAAGACATGGGTGACTCGGTGGACCCTTCGGATATATATACATGTGTATAAGTATATGTTGTTAATATATATCTAATATAATCGTATATATATAACACATACATATATACATATGATCAGGGAATCCGTTTAGTGTCAGATTACCTTTTCCTCTATTTGTGTATCTTTTAATAATTACGTATCTTTCGTTTATATACTTTCCTTATTTCCTTATATTGTTGTTAATATATATATATACCTCATCTTTAAACCCAGGACTCTTTAACATGAATTAAGTATATCCATAGACTCAGTAAGGTACATCGGGTACAACAGTATATGACAAGTATCACTATCTGGTGTTCGCTTCTCACGTTTATAACAGGCAGGTCCATGTTGTCTGGAAAGGTACCTCAGAACCGTTTGAATCTATAAGAAATAGTGATATAGAGAGGACCCGACTCCCCTGAACTATCCTAACGAAGTTCGGATAATTTATCTTAGAAGAACTCCTGTCGTTACGATTGATAGAACTAGTAGTGACAAGAGACACAAGTATTCTGTCACGAATCTTACATCATAAGTCTTCAAAGGACTATCTGAACAGGGAACAGAGGGATACGTCAGGAGACATGAGGTACAGATCCAGAACCAAAGGAATCTTGAATGGACCTCTGAGACACTTCGGGTAGAGGGTGAGGGTTGTGTATCTTAGAAGATCTGGGTCAAAATCCCGAGACTCTGAAACTCCGAGACTGAGAAGGGAATGAGTCATGAGAGACATAAAGAAGACTCGATCCAAGAACCTGTACTCTTTTATAGTACCCTTCATCGTTCCTACCAACCTCACCTAGTAACTATAACTCTCTCCCTCAGTCCAACAAATCGGGTTTAATATAGATCTGTAGAGGTACGAAAGTCACGTCCCCTTTACCGAAGTTAGAGACCAGTTTTTGGGTGTTAGGGTGTCACCGATCTTACTTTTGGCGTAATGTCTTTCAATTAGTCCTACTTTTTACTGTCCCAATACAGGGTCTAATTCCCTGTTCTATTTCGGGGTCTTTTTGTTGATACACTTCGTCTCTATCCATTGGAAGGTCATTTACTATCACTTCTATTACTATCATTTCTAGTATCCTAGAGTCTGTATGTTACCTCTTCTTCCTTCTCTACAAATGGTTTCTGGATATTCTTGATTTTTTGGTTGCTTCTACTTGGTGTGTGATCTTCCTTAGTCATCGTCTTATTGACTCCGTCTTCTTGTCTATTCCCAGGGTCTCCCGACGTACCACTTTTAGTGACGGTGTCCTGTCTTATATCTTTTTTCTTACTTTTGTTACTTCTGGTCTGATTCTCCGGAGACCCCGTTGTAATTTGTGTGGTCGTAAACGTAATATCCCCAGGGTCTTCCTCTTCTCTCTCTCTTTCCTGGGTTCTTTTATGAACTTATTACCTACTTTTAAAGGGATTCTACCTTTTCTTTATAAATTTGTTCAGGTCCTTCACGTCTCAGGGTCCGTCCTATTTAAGTTCCTCCTTGTGTTACTCTGTGTGTGTATCATTAGTTTGACTGTTTTCAATTTCTGTTTCTATTTTATAATTTTCGTTGTTCCCTTTTTATATTCCCTTGAGGGTACTCCGACATTCGACTAAAGAGTTGTCTTTGAGATGTTCGGTCTTCTCTTACCGCACTATATAAAATTCACTTCTTTCTTTTTGGACGTTGGTTCTTATGTAATGGGTCGTTCTGAGAGTAAGTCTAAACTACCTCTTCAGTTTTCGAAAGGTTTGTTCGTTTTCAAATTCTCTCGAGTCGTGGTGGTTTGGTCGAAATGTGTTTACGATTTCTTTGAAGAGATCCGTCCTTTGTGTTCTCTTCCTTTTTTGTATGTGTTGTATTTGGATTTTGTTACTTCTTTTACCGTTATCCTAGTATGTATAACTTTTAATTGAATTTACATTTACTTAATTTATGTGGTTGGTATTCTGAATCTGACTAACCCACCTACTCTTGTACACGTACATACGTGAATGTGAATAGTGTCGTAAGATGAATTGAGGGGTTTCACATACATTAACAAAATATAACGATCCAATTAGTACAAAGGTAATGCCGAACGTTAACGTCAATAGAAAATAAAAACAGACCGATAACTAATACTTTGATTATTTATTTGTAGAAAATGATAAACCTAGTATATTGATCATCGGCGAATTATGGTAACTAGTGAAATCGTCGTAATAATTGACTTTATGTCTAACACAAGTTAAAGTGTGTTTTTACGTACATATATACGATATGAAACAAACCAACCTTCCATTAATGTTTTTGATTTTAAAATACGTTATATAAATAACTATACTAGTAATATCGTAACACGTAGAATTAAAGACAATCTTTTATATGAAAACTTCATTAGTATACTTCGTGAATAAACATGGTTTAGGTTTCCATCCCTATAATTCGGACAAAAAGGTTCAAAGTGGTTCCCGGTTCATCTTTATGTCAAATTTATTATTATTATTATTACTATTATTATTATTACTTTCTCACATCGTCTTGGTCTTGAGTCTCTACCTCAGGACCTCGAGGAGAAGGAACAGAAGGGGAAACTGGGGGTGAAAGAGTGGGAAGTCAAGAGGCGTAGGACTTTCACCATCTTCTTGAGGTTTTTCTGACGTATGTACGGACTCACGAGAGACCCGGTGAGGACTAGACGTCGGTTATAGAGTAAAGAAACGTCTCAGAAGTGGGTTTCACGCTGACCACCCTCCAGGGGTAGCGACACTTCCCGCCCACCTTCACCTTGCCTTACCGCTCACCCCGTGACACACACTGCTGCCGACCTTGTACTTTCTGCGCCTTCACGACACGGCCCTCGACCCGACACCTCGTCGGTTCCCCTGTGGGTCACCATTAAATATATTCGGGGACCGCCTACTTTTTGTTTTTTAGAAGTAGGTTCTTCAGTTGACGTTACCCTGCCTTCTACTCAACTAATTTACACTGGTCGACCTTCTGTAAATACTAACGAGGGTGTCGCTCCTACGTCCCCGTTATACACTCTCACTCATACCGTCCCGAGTTACTGATATACGGTTGACGGGTATAGGGAGTACTGGTGAGAAACAGGAGAAATAGAAATAAGAGGTGGTACTTGATTACCAATTGACTAAGGAACAGGACGTGAGCGGGAAAGAGTTGACACCTGGGACCTCTGTTTTTATAGAAGTAGATCTTGACAATGAGGAGGACCTTGTCACCGTGATCACTATTTTTTGGGCTGACGTTTACGTCTCTGAATTCTTTGCACCCAAGTTAGGGACTCACCCCTTCTAGGGGACGTCCTCCCGTGTCGTTGGTTGAGGTCATAAGAACGGACCTCTTAGGTTATCTGTCTCCTCAGCCACCCGACGTCAGGTATCCTAGTGTGTCTCAGCCTGTACTGACCTCCCTGAATCGTGGGTGTCAACCAACTGGATTACTAATAGAGAATCAAAGTTAGAATCAAGGAAAGAAAGAAAGAAAAAAAAGTTAGATAGGCTCTTGGACTAAGAGAAGAAATGTGTGTAGGTGTACGTGTCTAGATTACTGGTGATTTGGAAACATAGATTTCGAGTAAACCTTAATATCCCTTCTTTACTCGAGGATTTATATGACATTGAAACAGTCAAAGTTCCTCAGATAGTAGATCAATCCATCTGTCCTCTAGGAGTATCCTTTAATTGTGTGTTGTTCACCCGTATATATACATACGTACTCATGTACCAGTCAACGAAGTCAACACAGACTGAGAAACACTAGCATACCTGTCATCAAACGGTTCTAGGAGACGGGTACCCTATGAGGTCCGTTCTTATGACCTCACCCAACGGTACGGGAGGAGGTCCCCTAGAAAAGGTAGATCCCTAACTTGGGTCGGTCCAGAGGACTCAGAGGACGTAACGTCCACCTAAGAGATGGGTGACTCGGTGGACCCTTCGGTTATGTATGTGTGTCTGTGTCTGTGTCTGTGTCTGTGTCTGTGTGTGTGTGTGTGTGTATAAGTTGTTAACATATATATGTTAACACAAAGAAATAATGTAAGTATATAAACGACAGATACGTAATTATTAAAAAACATACAGATAGATGAAAAGGTAATCTGACACTAAACCGATTCCTAAATCAGATACAAAGAGAAACAATAAGGTCAAAAAATAGTCAATCAAGTCAAGTCAAGTCAGTGAGTCAGCACAGACTGAGAAACGCTGGGGTACTTAGCGTCGTGCGGTCCGGAGGGACAGATAGTGGTTGAGGACCTCAAGTAAGTCTGAGTGCAGGTAACTCAACCACTACGGTAGGTCGGTGGAGTAGGAGACAGTAGGGGAAGAGGAGGACGGGGGTTAGGGAGGGACGTAGTCTCAGAAAAGGTTACTCAGTTGTGAAACGTACTCCACCGGTTTCATGACCTCAAAGTTGAAATCGTAGTAAGGAAGGTTTCTTGTGGGTCCCGACTAGAGGAAGTCTTACCTGACCAACCTGGAGTAATATTAGGTTCCCTCAGAGTTCTCAGAAGACGTTGTGGTGTCAAGTTTTCGTAGTTAAAAAACCACGAGTCGGAAGAAGTGTTAGGTTGAGAGTGTAGGTATGTACTGGTGTCTTCCTTGGGATCGGAACTGATCTGTCTGAAATCAGCCGTTTCTTTACAGAGACGAAAAGTTATACGATAGATCCAACCAGTATTGAAAAGAAGGTTCCTCATTCGCAGAAAATTCAAGTACCGACGTCAGTGGTAGACGTCACTAAAACCTCGGGGGGTTTTATTTCAGACTGTGACAAAGGTGACAAAGGGGTAGATAAAGGGTACTTCACTACCCTGACCTACGGTACTAGAAGTAAAAGACTTACAACTCGAAATTCGGTTGAAAAGTGAGAGGTGAAAGTGAAAGTAGTTCTCCGAAAACTCAAGGAGAAGTGAAAGACGGTATTCCCACCACAGTAGACGTATAGACTCCAATAACTATAAAGAGGGTCGTTAGAACTAAGGTCGAACACAAAGAAGATCAGGTCACAAAGAGTACTACATGAGACGTATATTCAATTTATTCGTCCCACTGTTGTTTGTCGGAACTGTATGAGGAAAAGGATAAACCTTGGTCAGACAACAAGGTACAGGTCAAGATTGACAACGAAGGACTGGACGTATGTCTAAAGAGTTCTCAGTCCAGTCCACCAGACCATAAGGGTACAGAAAGTCTTAGAAGATGTCCAGTAACACTAGGTATGTCAGTTTCCGAAAGTGTATCAGTTCTTTCGTCTTTATCTACAAAAAGACCTTGAGAAAACGAAAAAGATACTAGGTCGTCTACAACCGTTAAACTAGAGACCAAGGAGTCGGAAAAGATTTTGGTCGAACTTGTAGTCCTTCAAGTACCAAGTGCATAACGACTTGGGACCGAATCTCTTAAAACTCGTAATGAAATGATCGTACACGACGACAATCAGTGAAGTCAGCACAGACTAAGATACGTTGGGGTATCTACCGTGGTGGTCCGAGGGAGCAGGGACCCTAAGAGGTCCGTTATTGTGACCTCACCCAACGGTAAAGGAAGAGGTTACGTACTTTCACTTTTCACTTTCCCTTCAGCGAGTCAGCACAGACTGCGAGTCGCTGGAGTACCTGACGTCGAGTGGTCAGAGGACGCAAGTACCCTGAAAGGTCCGTTCTCATGACCTCACCCCATGGTAACGTACACTCTACTCACGTTAACACTCCATCAAACTCGGAAGAAACCGTAACGGAAAGAAACTCTGACCCTTCTTTGGACTGGAAAAGGTAAGGACACCGGTGACGACTCAAAAGGTATAAACGACCGTATAGTTCACGTCGTCAAAGTGTCGTAGTAGAACGTCCTAAACTTTAGAGTTGACCTTAAGGTAGTAGAGACAATCGAAACAAACATCACTACGAAAGATTCCGGGTGAACTGAAGTGTAAGGTCCTATAGACCGAGATCTAATCACTAGTGTGGTGGCATTAATAGACCCAGCACTTTTAGCAAATACATATCAAGAAGACTCATAAGAACGGTGGAGAAGAATTATAGAAGACGAAGACCATCCAGGTAAGATAAAGACAGGAAATAGCTCGGGTAGAAACGTCCTTTACAAGGCAACCATAGAAATTAAAAGAACTTCTCTAGAGATCAGAAAGGGTAAGACAACAAAAGGAGATAAAGAAACGTGACTAACCACTTCTTCCGAAAGAATAGAGAAGAACGTTAAGACACCTTGAGACGTAAGTCTACGAATATAGAAAGGAAAAGAGGAAACAAAAAGTGGAGAGAAGAAAAGTGTCGATAAAGATTCCGGATGGGTCCGTCGGTGAAACGAAAAAATGTAAAGAAAAGCTACCCCTACCAGAACTAGGGACATAGGACATGTTACAGTGCTTGGAGTCAGGTATCAGGTAGTCCGTGAGACAGATAGTCTAGATCCGACAATTTAGATAAAGAGTGACGGTGACATATTAGTATTCCCTAAACTAAATCCAGTATTGACTTACCAGATCGCCAAAAGGGATGAAAGAAGTCAAAGTCAGACTTAAACCATTATTCCTCAAGTACTAGACTCGGTGTCAGTCGAGGACCAGAACAAAAACAACTGACATATCTCGAAGAGGTAGAAACCGACGTTCCTTATATTAGTCAGACTAAAGCCACAACTGGTAGACCACTACAGGTGCACAACTCAGAAGAGAACACAACAACCTCTCCCACAAACGATGCGGGTCACGTAAAAGAACCGTTTTGAGATAATCAGCAACGGAACGAAGTAAGACTTAAAGTTCCGGTTTAAACGGACAATGAGGTCCACAAAGAACTGAAGGATGAAAACGTAAGGTCAGGCGATATTACCTTTCCTGTAGAAAAAACCCACAATCAAGGTTTTCCAGAACATCCAGAAGTATCTTAGAAATGTGAAGTCGAAGAAGTCGCAATGACCAACCCAGTGTCTCAACCTAACGACACTATAACTTACTAAACGGAACCTTTGCTTGTCTCTAGTAAGACAACGAAAACTCTAACGTAGGTTCATGACGTAAAGTCTGAGAAAAAAAAAAATTGTCAGTATTAGTTTAAAATAACAAATGTATTTATCTAATCTGTTATGGAAACGTTTGTACAAAAGAGTTGTATGAACATAATGTTGTGTACTGTAAAGAATTACTTTCAATAGACAATTTAGAAAAGTGTCTCCCTCACCCTTCTTTATTTCTTTGTCCTCCCACAGTTTTATTCTAAAGATTTGATTAGAAGTCACTATCCGGATTTTGTAAACCGTTAATAAAGGAAAATATCTCTAGTGTCCTAACATTCAAACTTTATATAGTTTTCACGTCACGTAGTTAAATTAATTTTTGTGGTCATCACAATTTATGTAATGGACCCGTAGTTTAAAGGGAAAGATGTATATAAGTCTCAGTGCAGTAAAATGTGGATAATTTATTGTTAACTTTTGTTATTGGTAGTTCTAAAATTTAGGGCCTAGACCTAATTTAGTTCCATCATTATTACAAAAGATTTTAGGGTTACATAGACAAGTAGTCATTTTGTATTATCAACTGCTACAGCGGTCTCTCATTCAAAAAGTACAAACCTTTCCGTTATTAGAACATTGTGGACGATAATTAGTCCAATGACTCGACTATTATGTAATACGAAAAAAAGTTTGGATACAAAGATGAACTTGTTTCGTGTTCAACAGTATAGTTGTGTCACTCAGGGGATGTATGTTTTGAAGTGCAAAGATTGGAAGTTTCTACGCCTGTACGCGAGCGTACGGAGTAGTCCATTCGAGTGTATAGATCACATGTGACAGTGTGCGCGCGTGGGACATGTGCACCGACGCGAAAGCACATGAAATGACATGTCACGACATCTCATGCCATAAAAATAAAGCTCGGGTCCTACAGACTTCGTTCGTCTTTTCGTCACCACTAAATCGACCACAGGGGATAACGACTACTAGACCTCGAGAAGGTAGAGGGTGGAGGAACTCAATCATTGAGAGGAGCGGACAAGTCAGCTACTGTCGGGCACACGGTAGACGATATGATATAATGACATGAAAAGTTCCATGACATGATATGTTCATTTCTACAAATAAAAAACACAAATGTATAATAAACACACTCTTCAGAATATTTAGATAATGTCTCGTCATGATATATCGGTTAACACAACCAACCCATCTACTCGATTAAAAGAACCTGTTTAAGCTGAATGCTTGCACCGAGAGCCTTCCCTTGAACAAAAATGTATCCCTTGAATGACATACATGGTTTATGAATTAGTAAGGACTATACTCCTTAGTAGAAGTATAATCATGAAGAAACAACACGGCAAATCAGAACTATAGTAATTTGTGTTACTTAAAATGAAATTACTTATACGTGTTTAATTCCGTTTTCCTGTATCGGGTCAGGGGAGTTATTAGATAGGAGAATGAAATTTTTTGACGACAACTCCGATATTTTTAATTTCTAGACGACCGATCTTTCTGTGTTGAACAGGGAATGTCGTTGTAGGTCATAAACCTCGGACTCCAATTTTATCACCATGTGTACCGTACAAGGGAACTAGATGGTAATACTCGTAAGGAGTCGATATGGGTGTTATAACTAAAAAGTTTACTAGGACAAGTGAACGATACGGAGGATCGCCATTGCATACATCTAATAAAAAGGAACTAATTTTAAAAAATTATTAACCCTTTATTAGATGAGTCAGAAACACGTGAGAGGTAACTTATTAAAAAGTAAAAATATTGGTAAAGAAGGTTCCAATAACACGAAAAGAAGACGGTAAAAGAAGTGTATTAATTCTCCAGGTCAGGGGAGTTTCCTCCTCCCTAAAGACTTACTCGGAGGTTAAGATAGGGTGTTCCACTTTATGACAGGTATTAATATCAGTTTCTCGTATACCACCAGACACACTACTCGGCTCGGTAATTATTTTTCCGAAATTCTCGACCCCTTGTGCTTTTAGTGGTAGTACTTACCTTTAACAGGTCTATAACTGGTTCTACATGTTCGGATTTATTTGACGGAACACATTACCCTTCTATTTTCCCATATACACCATTCCGTCTGAGACTTCCTTCGGCAGGTCTCCCACTTTTCGCACTGAGCGTTTACCTCAACCTTAGAAGGTCTGTACTACTCCAAACACATTCGCGAATATTTGTTCAGATACTACTTCCGGAGACACTTAGGTCATCTAGTCGTACAGTCACTTCTTCTCTTTCCTGTTCTGTGATCGTCGCTCGACTTTGGTCGGTATACCTTTGAGAGGATACGGCAGTATCTCAGACGACATTGGAGAGTGGAGATCATCCTTGTCATTTTGGCACCCCTACGAGTAGGTAGTGTAACTGACCTGTCTTACGTGTTAGAGAGTTCTCTGAACTAAGAAATTTTTAACACCCACAAAGTAATTATTTACTAGTATCTGTTTTATTATTGAGTCACAACGTTTCTTCTTTATGTCATATTTTCGTGGTTCTAAACAATGTTAGTCCTCTCACTATCGAACAGCCTTCTACAACAGGAGACCGGTACACCGACCTATATACATGCCACATTTTTGTATTATTAGACGTTATGACTCATGTTATAGGTAGAATCGGGGATCTTTCTTAACCGGCGGGCCCGGGTCGGCGGTTGAACCAAGGAGGCCCCGTGGACGTCAAGGTCGATCACCTAGCGGTGCCAGTCGGTTCGTCGGCTTCAGACGTAAAGCCTGAGAAAACAACTGGTACTACCGATGAGGTATAGAAGACTCCCTAAGGACGGGTGTCATCATCTATATTACCAGTAGACTCAATTTAAGTGAGTAAGCCAGGTAAAATCAAGCGACTAAGGATCTTACAGCTACAAGTGAGAACGGTAGAGAAAAAACTGGTAAACGTTAAACGGAACTGAGTAACTGGACAGTAAGGTCCAAAGATACGTTATAACGAGAAATGTCGTAACCTAGAACGAAGACAGTGGTCAGTGTAGGTGTCGACCCATAACAAAAACGAAACCGAGGTAGGGAAGTAAGAAAGACCTCAATAAAGAGGTGACTAGAGGTCATCGCACGACCCGTGGATGACTGGACCCCTCAAGGAGAAAGTCATAGGATAATAAAACGGAAAAGTATGACAAGTAACCCAAGAGTTCCTTTCTTATGACTTCACCAAACGATAAGGGAAGAGGTCACCTGGTGTAAGACAGTCTGGAGAGGTGGTACTGGGCGGGTAGGACCCACCGGGGAGTCCCGTACCGAGTCAAAGTAACTCAATCTGTTCCGACACCAGGATCACACCAATCCAACTGATCAAAAGACACTCATACCAAAGTCACACAGACGGGAGACTACGGGAGAACGTTGTGGATGGTAGAATGAAGCCAAAGAGAATGGAACCTGCACTCCATAGAGAAGAGCTGACGAGGTCGTTTCGTGTCGGTGACGGGAATGGAACCTACTCCCGATAGAGGAGTGGTGACGGGAAGGACTGGAACTTGCACCTCATTGAGGAGATCCGGGAGGACGGGGGTGGGTCTGGGACAAGGAACCTACACCTCACCGAGGAGAACCGGCGGCGGGATTGAGTCCGCACCCCCTCTCTTCCTTTTTTTTTTTCTTCTTTGTTGTAAACTGTGAATATTAAACAAACAAGGTGAACTCCTGGGGATCGGAAGGACGGACAATGGGAGAGTAAACGAAAAGTTCTGTAGAAATAAGAGGGGTTGGCACGTAGACAACACCTTAGACCTCAGTGTTTTGTGTGGAGTCTCCTGTGAGTTCTGTCACCTGATGTCAAATAATGTGGTCGCCCAGGTTCCCCTTAGTCAAGGGTTGTTCCTGTGACTACAAAGACTCTCCGGGTCAAAATATGGGGGGAGGGGTAGGGGACGATACACTGACCAATGAACAATCGTTGGATAAACAACATATACTGACTCAAAATGTTGTTTATCCACGATCCTCTTGTTTGTTAATTCAATTCCCACACACCTCTCACCTGTTACTAATATGTAGTTCACCCTATAGAGGTACCAATTAGATTGTCCCCGTCGGATTCGAGTTGATGTTCGAGGCAAACAGTAGACATCCCTCCCTTCAGAGGTCGTATGGACCAAAAGTGATCGTTGTCAAAAGAGTGAGAACCTGTCCCAAGTCAGGGTCAAGTGTAGGTCAGAAATTCTACCTACTGTCCGAAATTCTACCTCAACGAGAACGAAGAGAGTGTGACCAGGGTTGTGTACAAGGGTCTTTGGAGGTTGTACAAAAGGACAACCTGAGTCTATGACGTAGTGATGTGAAGATCAAATCCACCAGTAGTGGCTAGTTAGATTATCTAATTGTATCTCTTAGTTTAGATAGGTGCGGACCCCATCTCGATTGTAGTCTACCTTTCCCTTGTACTATCCAGATCAATCGGTACCGTCTCACCCAGAAAAACCGAGAATCAGTCACAGGTACACAAAAAATTCCGACCGGTAAAATTCTCCTCTTCCTCCTCTTCCTCCTCCAGGGTTGTTCCAGATTGGAACCTCCGACACATTAATGGAGAGACAGGGTGTTTCAAGTTGTTTTGAAAGATCTCTCAACACAAAAACTTGTTTTTAACTGATGAACTAGAGTAAGTGAAGAAAGAGAGAAAGAGAGAAAAATAAAGGAGTCCGAAAACGTGACCTGGACCTGAAGATCCATTCTAAAAAAACCCAGGATTCTCCCACCTGAAAGTCGAGACCTCTCACCTTTAAAACTATGGACCCCGGTCCCTCTCTCCGACACAAAGTTTTCTCGGTGTCATCTAAAAGAAAGACCAAAGGGTTGGGTGGATGAGTCAGAAAATACCCATCAAAACGTAAAGGTTTTGAATCTCTTTTAAACTCACCAAATATGACGTTTCCCTAAGGAGAGGCAAACCGGACATACTGGGTTCTGCGATCGGGTCGAGATCGAGGTAGTAGATTGTTTCGTCTACCGAAAGAAAGTCCGAGTCTTCTGTGGAGTAGAGGACCTTTTATTTGAAAGAAGACGGGAAGATATCAGATGATGAAGGACCAGATAAACGGTTGAAATTACAATAGTAACTTGATCTTTACGTGGTTGGAGACACGTGGAGTACCGAAGTAGTCGTCTCACGTCCGACCTAAAGTCACCGGCGACCGGTGGAGAAGTTCCCCAGAAAGTCGTCTCGTGTTTGCCAAGTTGACTCCTCTCTTACCCTTCCGTGTTTCTCTTAATCAGACACCTTCTCCTTCGGAGACTACCAGGTTTTTAGTTCCCCTGACCAACTCCTAATACTCAAAGAAACTGTAACAGAGAAGTCGGATAAGAAAGAGAACTATCATCTCCGTAATGCTTTCTCCTCGTCGACGTTTGAGACGATACTTACACCTCCTGGAATGTGGGACGACCCAGTTAAACGAAGGAATTTCTTTACGACAAAGACCCAGGGTCAGGTTATGAGTCTACTGGAACAAAAAGAGGAGACCGGAGGTCCCTATACAGAACGACGTTCACGGTGCTCTGTCGACGAGAGAAATATGGGTCCCTCCCTCCTGGGTGGGGCCCAGGAACAGAGAGTTCGGGAGTCGATTATTTCATCCGATTTTGTGACAGATCCTGTGTTGACGGGACTACTCGAGGAAACAAGAAGAGCGATCGAAAATTTAGAAGAGTCGGGAACAGAAGGGAAATCGACGTAAAGAAACTATGAATAAGAGAAAGAGAGAGAATTTGTATAAAGAAGAGAGGATGTTACACTAGATCAGGAGATGAGGTACCTTTTCCTTTTGAATAAATTTTGGTCTTAAACTCCCGAAGGGACCACCACGTCGTCAATTCTACGGTGTGAAGGTTACGTCCCACCATCTAAACTAGGGACGAACTCCTTGATTCTAGGGTGTACGGTACACCGTACCGGTTTATTTTTCATTTGACTTTTAAAATATTGAGTTTTATTTTATTTTATCGGACACGTACTAGGACTGTAGTTTATAAACTATCTCGTATTTATTACAGATAGGTTTGAAATTAGAATCAATGTTACGAGGTCTTCAATAAAGATCTACTGAAAAGAACTTAATATATATGTACCGTTGGGTGAGGTCATGAGAACGGACCTTTTAGGGTACCTACCTCCTCGGACCATCCGACGTCAGGTGCCCCAGCGTGTCTCAGCCTGTGCTGACTCCGCTGAATTGTCATCGCCGTCGGAATTTGAAGTCTCACGTTGTTACCCTTGAAAAGAATCAAAAAATATCGAGATAAAATTAAAAACAGAGATTGGAGGTCAGGAGTACAGTAAAGGGAGGTCTCTCATATCTTCTCCTCTCTTTATTCTTGTTTTATTATTTGGTTTATATTTGAAGAGTTACGTCAAATTTTACTTGGTCCAGTCTGCAGAAAATGGGTTGATGAAGAAGACCCCAACTACGGTTCAAAATCCCTCAAACACGTCTTAAGTCTGTTTCAAGTCAAGTCAAGTCAAGTCAGCGAGTCAGAACAGGCTGAGAAACGTTGGGGTACTTAGTGTCGTGTGGTCCAGAGGGACAGGTAGTGGTAGAGGGCCTCAAGTGAGTCTGAGTGCAGGTAGCTCAGGCACTACGGTAAGTCGGTAGAGTAGGAGCCAGCAGGGGAAGAGGAGGATGGGGGTTAGGGAGGGTCATAATCTCAGAAAAGGTTACTTAGTTGAGAAGCGTACTCAACCGGTTTCATGGACTCGAAGTCGAAGTCGTAGTAAAGAAGGTTTCATTAGGGTCCCGACTAGAGGAAGTCTTACCTGACCAACCTAGAGGGTCGTCAGATTCCCTGAGAGTCTCAGAAGAGGTTGTGGTGTCAAGTTTTCGTAGTTAAGAAGCCACGAGTCGGAAGAAGTGTCAGGTTTCGAGTGAGGTATGTACTGGTGTCCCTTTTGGTATCGGAATTGATCTGTCTGTAATCAGCCGTTTCATTACAGAGACGAAAACTTATTTGATAGAGCCAACCCGCATTGAACAAAAGGTTCCTCATTCGCAGAAAATTAAAGTACCGATGTCAGTGGTAGACGTCACTAAAACCTCGGGGGTTTTTATTTTAGACTGTGACAAAGATGACAAAGGGGTAGACAAAGAGTACCTCACTACCCTGGCCTACGGTACCAGAATCAAAAGACTTACATCTCGAAATTCGGTTGAAAAACGAGAGGAGAAAGTGAAAGTAGTTCTCCGAAAACTCAAGGAGAAATGAAAGACGGTATTCCCACCACAGTAGACGTATAGACTCCAATAACTATAAAGAGGGTCGTTAAAACTAAGGTCCAACGCAAAGAAGGTCAGGTCCCAAAGAGTACTACCTGAGAGGTATCTTCAATTTATTCGTCCCACTGTTATATGTCGGAACTACATGAGGAAAAGGATAAACCTTGGTCAGACAACAAGGTACAGTACAAGATTGACAACGAAGGACTGGACGTATGTTTAAAGAGTTTGTTCCATCCGTTATCTTTAAACCCAGGACTCTTTAGATAAAGTAAGTATGGTCACAGACTCAGCAAGGTACATCGGGTACAAAAATGACAAGTATCAGACTATCTAATGTTTGGTGTTCAGGTTTACAACAGGGAGGTCCATGTTGTCTGGAGAGGGACCTCCGAACTGTTTGGATCTAGAAGAAGTAGTCATATATAAAGACCCCGACTCTCCTTAACTACCCTGACGAAGTCCGGATAATTTTCCTTTGAAAAACTCCTGTCGTCACAATCGATAGAACTAGTAGTGATAAGGGACACAAGTATTTTGTCATGAACCTTACATCATAGGTCTTTAAACAAAGGACTATTCGAGAAGGGAACAGAGGGATGTGTTAGAAGATATGAGGTACAGATTCAGAACCAAAGGAGTCTTGAATAGACCTCTGAGACATTTCGGATAGAGGGTGAGGGTTGTGTATCTTAGAAGATCTGGGTCAAAATCCCGAGACTCTGAAACTCCGAGACTGAGAAGGGAATGAGTCATGAGAGACATACAGAAGACTTAACCCAAGAACCTGTACCCCTTTACAGTACCCTTCATCGTTCCTACCAACCCTCACCTAGTAACTATGACTCTCTCTCACAGTCCTCCCGATTTAAACAAATCGAGTTTAATATAGATCTGTAGAGGTACGAAAGTCACGTCCCCTTTATCCAAGTTAGAGACCAGTTTTTGGGTGTTAGAGTGTCACCGATCTTACTTTTGGTGTAATATCTTTCAATTAGTCCTACTTTTTAGTGTCCTAATACAGGGTCTAATTCCCTGTTCTATTTCGGGGTCTTTTTGTTGATACACTTCGTCTCTATCCATTTGAAGGTCATTTACTATCACTTCTATTACTATCATTTCTAGTATCCTAGAGTCTGTATCTTACCTCTTCTTCCTTCTCTACAAATGGTTTCTGGACATTCTTGATTTTTTGGTTACCTCTACTTGGAGTGTGATCTTCCTTAGTCATCGTCTTATTGACTCCGTCTTCTTGTCTATTCCCAGGGCCTCCTGACGTACCACTTTTAGTGACGGTGTCCTGTCTTATATCTTTTTTCTTACTTTTGTTACTTCTGGTCTGATTCTCCGGAGACCCTGTTGTAATTTGTGTGGTCGTAAACGTAATATCCCCAGGGTCTTCCTCTTCTCTCTCTCTTTCCTCGGTTCTTTTATAAACTTAATATCTACTTTTAAAGGGATTCTACATTTCCTTTATCAAATTGTTCAGGTCCTTCACGTCTCAGGGTCCGTCCTATTAAAGTTCCTCCTTGTGTTACTCTGTGTGTGTATCATTAGTTTGACTGTTTTCAATTTCTGTTTCTATTTTATAATTTTCATTGTTCCCTTTTTACTGTTTATTGTATATTCCCTTGAGGGTACTCCAACATTCGACTAAAGAGTTGTCTTTGAGATGGTCTGTCTTCTCTTACCATACTATATAAATTTCGCTTCTTTCTTTTTGGACGTTGGTTCTTATGTAATGGGTCGTTCTGAGAGTAAGTCTAAACTACCTCTTTAGTTTTCGAAAGATTTGTTCGTTTTCAATTCTCTCGAGTCGTGGTGGTTTGGTCGAAATGTGTTTACGATCTCTTTGAAGAGATCCGTCCTTTGTGTTCTCTTCCTTTTCTGTATGTGTTGTATTTGGATTNCTTTTAGTGACGGTGTCCTGTCTTATATCTTTTTTCTTACTTCCTTTCCCAGGGGCTCTGGCGGGCAGAGGCCCCCCTCCTCTCTGAATCTCTCTTCAGCCCTTACTCCGAGGTTGCCCTGTTCCCTGGCTCCAAATGAGCCCCCGGGGACCCCTCAGCAGCAAACACAACAGGGGAAGAGCAGGAGCCAGCCCCGGGGGAGCAGGGTAGACAACACGGGTGAGGCGCACACTCCACGCCGCCCCACCCGCGCCCGCAGCGCCCCTCCGCGCCTCCCACTCCCCCGGCCCGCAAAACCCGGGGGCGTCCCCTTTTCAGAGCTCTTCTTCAGGCCGGGCTGTCTCTCCCCGCAGCGCGGGCAGAGGTAAGAAGGGTGGGGGAAGGCGGAGAGAGAGGAGTGACCCGGAGGTTAGTTGAGACAAAGCGGGCAAGCCTGGGTGGGAAGGAACCACCGCGGGGGCCGGAGCTCGGGTCCGAGTCAGGTGCGGGCAATCCCGAGGAGCCGAGCGGGGAGTTTCCAGGGATGAAGGGAGACGCGGCGCGCTGGGCCGGCGCCCCCTGGTGGGCAGTGCTGCAGCGGCAGCCACCCCGTCTCTGACCCGCTGTTGTGGCCACCTGGGTGGTCTTTCCTGGAGGTCCGGACAGAGTGAAGGCCACAGCCCTGCACAGGACCCAGGCAGGGTCCTCACTAGCAAGAGCTGGGTTTGAGAAGCTGCGCAGGAACCAGGGTCTATACCAGTGCCCGTCAACCCTGTCCACCTCGTTTTCTCTTCTGACCAGCAAGTGGTGGATCATCACCCAGATCTTCGAGGCCCCTTCTGGCAGGGGCGTTGCGAGGGTCCAGGTCTACATGGACCTGACCTGGCTCCCTGTTTCTGCGCTGATCTCAAACTCTCTTAACGTTCTTGCCTCAGCCACACTGGCCTCCTATTCCTGGAACACACCAGGCACAGTCCCCCCAAGGGCCATTACAAGAGCTGTCATCTCTGCCATGAAAACTATTCCTTAAGATGTCCACTCCATCATCTCCTCCCACTCTTTCCTCAGAGGCCTTCTCTTTGACGAAGCCTGTTCTGACCTCCTGATGTAAAACTGAAACCACGCTCCTGAGCCTTATCCCCTAACACACTACACCATGTCCTTATTTATCATGACTGTTGTGTAGTGTCCTTCTCCTTCTACTGGAATGATGAAGATAGAAGTTTTGTTGGATTCATCCGTGGACGTATCCTAAGCACTTGGAGCACTGGTATACCATAGGGGCTCATTAGGACTCCCCTCTGTGGCTCAGTTGTAAATAATCTGCCTGTAATGCAGAAGATCCTGGAGATGCGAGTTTGAGCCCTGAGTCAGGAAGATCCCCTGGAGGAGGAAATGGCAATCCCCTCTGTATTCTTGCCTAGAAAATCCCATGGACAGAGGAGCCTGGTGGGCTACAGTCCGTGGGGTCACAGAGTCTGACATCACTGAGCAACTGAGTACAGCACAGCACACAGGGGCTCATTAATATATGTAGAAGGAACCAGTGTACCATGGAAGGGGGTCTGTGGTGGGGGCAGACAGGTCTACCTCAAACAGCTTATGTTTCATGCAGAGATGTGGTTGTGCTACTGACAATATAATTGGGTCTTGTTGAAAGGATCACATTTCTGATGGGCTACCGAAGTGGGGAAGTGGAGACGAAGGTGAGGGCTCATGGGAAGAACAGAACATAGCTTATCTCCTGCACACATTGTACCACAAGCTGGCATCTGGCTCACCTACATCAGCAATTCCCAGTGTGCTCCATCAGTGTGCTCCAGACCAGCAGTTCTGAGAAATACTTCCCAAGGAGGGAGATGGGGCACAAATTCAGAAAACTTTGGGAAATGTACAGACTGGTCCCTTCTGAGATAGTCACAATCCCTACTCCTGTGGGAACATCAGTTTAAATTCTTTAATCTGGTATGTCACAACATACATAACCTTGGGATTCCACGTTCCTTCTTATTTTTTCAAGCAAAAGCCTACCTGAGCTTTACTAAATTAGTGTCTGAGTCAAGTTATAACATACTTTGGAAAATGCCAACTTGCAAGGTAAAGTTTAACTCTGAGCATGACATCCAAGTCTAATCTCAAACATGCCTGACATTTCACCCATTCCATGAAGTTCCCTATTTGCTTACAGGTCTTTTAGCTTCTCCTCCCACCCCACTCCCCATGGCTAAACTTCTTGTTGTTGTTGTGGTTCAGTCACTCAGGTGTGGCTGACTCTTTGTGACCCCACGGACTGCAGCATGCCAGGCTTACCTGTCCTTTCCTATCTTCCGGAGTTTGCTCAAACTCATGTCTGCTGAATCAGGGATGCCATCAAACCATCTCATCCTCTGTCGCACCCTTCTCCCCCTGCTCTCCATCTTTCCCAGCATGAAGGTCTTTTCCAGTGAGTTGGCTCTTTTCATCAGGTAGCCAAAGTATTGGAGCTTCAGCTTCAGCATCAATCCTTCTAACCAATATTCAGAGTTGATTTCCTTAGGATTGACTGGTTTGATCTCCTTGCTATATCCAAGGAGCTCTCAAGAATCTTCTTCAACACCATAGTTCTTCAGCACTCAACCTCCTTTCTGATCCAACTCTCATATCCATACATGACTACTGGAAAAACCATAGCTTCATCTGTACAGACCTGTGTTTGCAAAGTGATGTCTCTGCTTTTTAATACACAGTCTAGGTATGTCATACATTTTCTTCCAAGGAGCCAGTATCTTTCAGTTCAATTCAGTTCAGTCTCTCAGTCGTGTCCAGCTTTTTGTGACATGGATTGGCACGCCAGGCATCCCTGTACATCAAACTCATGTCTATTATGTCGGTGATGACATCCAACCATCTCATCCTCTCTCATCCCCTTCTCCTTCTGCCTTCAATCTTCTCCAGCATTAGGGCCTTTTCAAATGAATCAACTCTTCACATCAGGTGGCCAAAGTATTGGAGTTTCAGCTTCAACATCAGTCCTTCCAATGAACACTCAGGACTGATTTCCTTTAGGATGGACTGGTTTGATCTCCTTGCTGTCCTAGGGACACTCAAGAGTCTTCTCCTGCCGGGGTCCAGCCCCGGTGGATCCAGGGAATTTGAAGGTGGGGATGGTGTCAGCGTCTTTGGAAAAATACATATTTAATTGCAGATATAGAGAGAGATTAGAAACGGATAGTGTAGCAGAAAGATTAGTGGAGAAAAAGAGGCTGAATAACTTGGATTACGTGGAATAGCATCCATGCTCCAGATGGGAATTCAGCCAGAAAAATGGAAGCAAGAAAGAAGCGATATGGGGGAATCAGTCTTTCTGGAAACTGATCCAATTTCTTTATTTTGGGGTTTGCTTATATACCTTTTGTTACACATAGGGATGAATACAGAGTCATGTGGGGGTCAGCAGTTCTGACCTTTAACAAAATCAGGTGCTTCACATAAATGTATAAAAAAGGTCTTAGGAATATTACATCATCTTCTGGCCATGAGTGAGACCTGTTGACATTTTATGATCCTTTCTTTCTGATAACCAAAAAACTTATTTCTTCCAAGGGTGTTTTTTCTTAAACCAGGCACCACCCTCCAAATAAAGTTACATACCTATAGGGTGAGGGTGTAGTCAGTTACAGTCAAGAAAGGAATTTATTTAACCCAAGGTTAACAAGATTAATCTTAAAGGTTAATACTTATTTCTCCTATATGCTTAAAAGTTAATGCTTATTTCTCCTATATGCTAGTTATATTCATTATAAGGGCAGGGAATATGGAGATTTCGCAGCAAACATCAGCCCAGCAAATGAAAATCCTTTCACCAATGCTCCCCTTAAGATCTATTTAGTCTTAAGATAGTGATAAAGTTACATTTTTATGTAGAAAGGACACGTGATTTATAACAAAGTACAGTGATCTATTACAAAAGAGAAAATTCATTAACTCAAAAAGTCTAGTATTGCTAACATCAAAAACTACTCTATTTCCTTTTCTATATTCCAAATACTTTGATTAATATATTCCCAGGTGCCTAAGGATATGGAGGCCTGGCGGCAATCATTGATTCAACAAGAAGAAAAAGCCCTATGCTAATTAAGACTCTCAAAATACTCCAAAACTCTCTGTGCTGTTTATGGTTGAGAGGTAGTAAATAATCATGTGCCTAGTGGCAGCAGTATGGATAATCCTGTCACACAAGCTAGTCTGTCAGCAGAGAGGTTTGACCTGAGACATCCTTGTCCCACCCAGAGCAGGGAATTAGCAGCAATTATTGACACAACAAATGAAAAGCTCTTCACCAATATAATTCCTAACCAAGCCACTATACTAATAATTTCTAACTCCCCAAAAGAATTTGCCTTTAGTAAGTCTAAAACATCTCGTGCCTCTCAGGTTGGAAGGCTGTAAACAATCACATGTGGCCGGACGAACCTATACAGTTGGGCTAGATAATCTTCAGAGGAGTCTGTAAGCTGAAACACTCTTGTCATGCCCAGGAATTTTTATTGACTTGGAGCCGCAAGTTAACTCCTTCTCCGAGAGAAATGGTTATGGGGGAGAGCCCCCCGTAAAGTCAGAGGTGTAGGTGAGAGCATAAAACAGACTCTGGTTTGGGGGTAGATGCTCGGGAACAGGGGGTTTCCTGAGGCTTGATCATGCCTTTGCGTATGCCAAGCCTCCTTCCTCATGACCTTTGCCATGGGCGGAGTTCCTCACGCTGGCCCCCGGCATTCTCCAACACCACAGTTCAAAAGCTTCAATTTTTCAGTGCACAGCTTTCTTTACAGTCCAACTCTCACATCAATACATGACTACAGGAAAAACCATAGCCTTGACTAGATGGACCTTTGTTGTCAAAGTAATGTCTCTGCTTTTTAATATGCTGTCTAGGTTGGTCATAACTTTTCTTCCAAGGAGTAAGTGTCCTTTAATTTCATGGCTGCAGTCACCATCTGCAGTGATTTTGGAGCCCAAAAAAATAAAGTCTGCCACTATTTCCACTGTTTCTCCATCTATTTCCCATGAAGTGATGGGACCAGATGCCATGATCTTCGTTTTCTGAA